>JAGFPH010022400.1:0-10910 GCA_018207615.1 Philaenus spumarius | reverse complement strand
AACAAAAAAATTATATTCTACCTACGTCAATCGTATAAAAAAATTATTGTCCCAGGCGGGATTCGATCTCGTGACCTTTGAATTACTGGCCGTGCTCGCTACCGTGGTGCTACCTCGTGTGGCCGCCGCCGCGATGCTAGATTGACAACACAAACTTGTTTATTTTTAAACATTTCCCCATAATTATAAAACGCCGAAGTTTTGATAAAAGCGGGTGGTGTCATTTTGTTTGGCATATTAAGCACTATAAATACTGAAAATTTGATCAAAATCGTTAGAGCCGTTTTTGAGAAATTTGCATTTTTGTCGTTTTTTATGGGTTTTAAGGGGTAAATTACCCTTAAAAATTAAAAATTCCAAAAAATGATAAAAACGCCTGGAGATATTAGGGTTTAGTACCTACATACCAAATTTCATGAAAATCGGACCAATTAATAGTGTCCTCTCTGGTCGTGTATACATACAGACAGACTGACAGACAGACACCACTCTAAAAACACTTTTTTGGGTTCAGGGAGCACCAAAACAAAAAATTCCACTAAAAATATTTTTGGGTTCAGGGAGCACCAACACAGATAATTGCACTAAACAATTTTTTGGGGTTCTGGGAGCACCAAAACAGATAATTCAAATGAAAATTCAAATTCGAACATTTTTACGAAAACAATACTTTCTCCATATACTACGTATAGGGTGGAGAAAGTAAAATCTGAAATTTCCTCTTTATTGCAGATTTTTATAAAAAATGTTTATTGTTTAATAGGAACATATTACTCTCAAAAAATATGGCCTAATATTAATTTAATGTTATTGAGATATCAAACTGGGTTACATGAAGGTAAACATTAATCGTTTTAATCCAATAATGTACAAGGTCTGTCAAATAATTCGCTGATTATTTTGCGTCCGTGTATTAAGGGTCTGCTGTAGTGGCGGCCATCTTGGATTTTTATCCCATAAGAGCAGTGTTAAATTTAAAACCTTTTATTTCATTTATTTTTTATCATAAAATTGTTTGCAAGTTCTCATTTTAAGCACAGTCACAAAACGCATCCGTCTTGCAATTTACATTTTTAAAAAATGCTTTTGATTTTGACATTTTGTAAGTACAAAGTTTGAATTTTTTTCCTAACACAATAAGAAATTAATAACGACAAATAATTTGCAAGAAGGATCCGAAATTTTATAAAGAATATTCAGGTTTTTTTTCAACACTCAATTACAAAAGATAGACTTATAAAATGGTTTCAAATGATTCAATGTCAGCGCAAGAAATTGCACTGTTTAGATAGGGATATAGTGAGAGGCGTTTGCGTTCTGGTGGATTTCTCGTTTACTGGAGCAGACCCTTAAACTCGCAACTAAAATTTGCTGAATGTGTCTTTTCATAAACCTCTTTCGCCTCGGTTCACATTGTTCTCTTGTAATATCGATGACATCAGTAATTTAATCGCAAATCTCAATGTCGAAAAAAAGGCAGGATTCTATAAGATTTCAGCTGCAGATATAAAAGAAATTAACAAATAAACACAGAACATGTTGTACAATAAATAAATTTTTCCCCCATTTAACCATCCTAACAAATTCATATAAAGGACAAGAATTATCGTACACTTCGTTTTATTTATGCCTTCAATGTTCATGTAAAATTTAAATAAAACCGAACAACGCATTTGGTTGTGACTGAGAAATAAACAGATTTTTTATTTATGAAATGTCGAACGGTCAGCATAAAATTGGTAATAGGCCTACGCCTAAATTGACGAGTTCATGCATTTTTACGACTTTTCTGCTTTAACTTTTAACTAATTTCCTTAAATGTTTGTAAAATAAGAGATTTCACACCTGCTATATTATTTTGTATTCAATAGTTTATAATTTTTATCTAACTAATGTTTTTAATACATCTTAACTAAGTTTTATTTGGTTCATAATATTTGTTTTTTAAAAGATTTATTTGTATAGGAACATAAAGCAGAATTTAGACCCTATAAGATTATGACGCATATTAATATTGAAACCATTTTAAAAAGTAAAAAAAAGTTGATTTATTCATGGGATCGAACAAAGAATTCTTAGAACTAAAACCACGGACTCTAACCATTCCGCTACCGTTCACTTATTGAACTATGCACAATTTTAATAATATACGTTGCGACTCATTACAAAGTATATAATCCTATTACTTTAAATGAGCAATTCTTGTATCCATCTTTGAATCTGTAGCGGATCTCGAAAACGGCTCTAACAAATTCAAAGAAATTTTCTATTTAGGTGTAGTTTTGATTTTTAAGTACACCCATATAGTTGTATTTCATGTAATCTATTGTAATTTATTGAGAAAATCTAATTTAAAAGTTGAAAATTTTTAACATAGGGTCTTAGGGTTGCCATGTTGGTTACAAAATAACAACGAAATAGTAAATAAAGCGATCAAAACAGCTGTTTATAAACAAGCCATTTATACTGTTTTAGCACGTTGGAAATAGAGTGGAATAGAACTGAGATTGAGTATTATCCAAAATCAGCTGTTCTTTGGATAGTTTTTAATTACTGTTAAAAAAACAAGCTAATTTATATTCTGTTTTAGCACGTTGGAATCAGAATAAATTGGGCCTGATTTAACAATTTATTTTGTAAAAAAAAGTTAAACTTGGCAAAGATGGATAAATTCTAATAGTCAATTTTGTAATATAGGCCTGCCTCATTTATGAAACATAGTATTGAGGTTATGTTAATCCTGCAATAATTTTTACTATATTTAGGCCTTTTCAAAACTTTAGTTGACAGAAGATAGTAAAACTGGGATTGAAATCGTAATGAAAGCCTCTCACGTTTCTAAAGCATGTATTTGAGGTTATAATTAATCTTGTAATTACTGTTAATATATTTAAGCCTGGTTTCATAATTTTACAAACCTATGTACAAACGAGTCAAAGATTAACGAGATTCTTTAGCGAATTTACCAACTGCGAGCGAAGCGAAGCAGCCATCTGAGGCCGAAGGCCAAGGCGGGGTTGGGACGCGAAGCGTCCAGGGGCATAGCCCCTAGTAATATTAAAAGAAATGTAATTTTACAAAAAATACCTACACATACGTCGTTTTTCCTGACTTCAAGGAACATTTATGCCAAATATAACAACCCGTTGGGTTTAATCACGTGATAAACTGACACACGAAATGCCAAACGGTTGAATTGAAACAGGACCTCTCTTACGCCCGGTCAATTAAATGTTTGTATCGTTCTTACGTGTAAAACAAGCTCACATGTTTCTGCATATTTCCCTAACTGTACCTCCATCTTAATATATAATCCAATATTATTGTCCTAAGTAAACCAAAATGTTTTCCTCATTCACGACGCTCGTAAAACGAAATTATATTTCTACAAAGAAAATTGACTCCGTTGTAAAATTGTCGTGTAATTGTTTCGTCTTGTACGGCGAACGAAGTTTACAGTCTAGGAATAAAGTACATTTCAATGTGACGTCATATCGAATAACGAGACGGAGTGACGGGGTTTATGACGTCATAAAACAGCAACTGGAGCCGTCCGAGTGTCGCTACGACGCATTGTAATGTGCCGAAACATTCTCGTGTCGCCCCCACCTTATTGAATGTGTTCATTAGAAACACAAACTATAAAAAATAAGATATATATTACTTGGCGCCCTTTTCATCCTCGCCCATGATTATCGGTCCTTTTTACTTTCTCCACCCTAGAAGTAGTATATGGAGAAAGTATTGTTTTAGTCCAAATTTTCGAATTTGAATTTTCAGTGGAATTATCTGTTTTGGTGCTCCCTGAACCCCAAAAAAATTTTATTGGAATTATCTGTGTTGGAGCTCCCTGAACACAAAATTATTTTTAGTGGAATTATTTGTTTTGGTGCTCCCTGAACCAAAAAATTGTTTTTTTGGTGATGTCTGTCCGTGTTTCCGTGTGTCCGTGTGTCTGTAAGGATGTGTACAGAGCTGGAGACCATTCCAACGGTCCAATTTTGATGAAATTTGGTATGTAGGTCTACTTCTGGAATATCTCCAGGTTTTCTTTTCATTTTTTCAAATTTTTGATTTTTAAGGGGTTTACCCCCCCAAAAACAACCAAAAAACTAGAAAAATCTAAATTTCTCAAAAACGGCTCTAACGATTTTGATAAAATTTGGCTTATTTGTAGCCCTTAATGTACCCTACCATATGCAAAAAAACCGCATCTTTCTAAAAATTCTCGTTTAGCTAATATTAATAATAATAACTGATTTTTAAAAGGGGCTTGTTTTTCAAAACTTTTCAAAACCTTTTTTCGTGCATCTATACAGGCCTAATTGACATGTTTGGTGTAAATTTGTTCGAAATCGATCGAATAGTTTAAATAATAATAATAATAATATAATATGGATATGTGTTACATGCATCTTATATTTTCCATGGTAACATTTTCCCACTTTTGCAATTCTAAATAACCACCTCCTACGCTACTCTTGGGAAGGTATAAAGTTTCAAATGGGAGAAAGTATGTGGCAGTTATCTGGTACCGTTTTGTTACAGTATGCTACAGAATTAACAGTACTGAATATTGTAAAAGTTTTAAATGTTTTTTTTTTTTAGACAAATATACAAATTAAAAGGAAGCTGAAAACTGTAGTTTTCAACACACTTTAATATACATGTTTCCTATGGTCGATCTGTACTTCATTAGTTTTAGTCAACTCTCGTAGCGTTGTAGATATTCGAACCAGTTAGTAATAGCTAACTGTTAATAGCTAGTTGTTGAATGCTTGTAACACATCTAGTTATTTCCATACTGTTATGAGCTCATTATGTTGTGGCTTCTCTACTACATCTACGTAGAAATCATGTTGTTCGTGAAATATCCCAATATTTCAACCCAATAAGGATTTGGTCTAATGTCGTCAGAATCAAAAATACTGTGAGAGGGATCGATTTTTATAAAATAACTGCCGTTTAAAACCCCTAACTTAAAGGAGAACACTTAAATTTTTTAAAATATCAATCTTTCGAAAGAGTACATTAACCGAACGAAATAAATCAGACGATTCCACATATTTATGCTAGTATTTGATGCAGAAAGCGTTTCAATGTAACCTCGTATATGATTTGTTGAATATTACGCGGTTTCTACTTTGTATTCAAAAGAACTAAAAAAACTCTCAAACACCTGTTTAAAAAAAGACAAAGAATTAATTTTAAAAAAACATGGAAGTGATAGACCATTTGGTGTATGGTGAAATAATTTTATAAAATAATTCTAAGAGAAAGAGATGACAAGAAAAGAACATAAAACAAATTATTCAAATTTGTAAGAAGGAACAAAGCAGAAGTTAAAAAAAGGGTCAACAGAAGTAACAACAGATAAAATATTTCACTCAGAAAACCATCCTCCAGAAATGGGTGAGACCTAACCATACTTTTATGTGTTCCATATTTTTATGTAGAATTATATTTTAAAACAACTGTTAGTTCGAATATATAGGCCTATATATATATACGTATATATGACTTGAATAAACAAACATTAAATGTTCCCTCAGTATAATATAAAGGGATATGAGATTAATTAATAGAAAGGTTTTCTATTGCCCATGTGTTAAATAAACAATTAAACCATACAAATACCGACATTTTACTACTTCGAATAAATGAACAGAGACTTTTATTAAATGTATATAGACATTTTGAATTTCAAATAATAATTTGTATTTCCCTTTTGACGAACAATATTTTATGTATGAATTCATTTTTTTGTTATTTTTTATGAACTAAGATTGTATGTTTATGTTTTATAGTTTTAAGTTATGTACATAATTTTCCTCACTTTATGAATGTTCTTAATAATTTATCCTATTAATGAAACAAAAGGAAAATAATACTTTCTATTTGGATGAACCGGCACGATTACCTACCCGAGATAAATTCCCGATTTTCTCTAAATTAGCTCATTCCGCGTTTCTGTTTATCAATTAAAGTTCAGTAGCTTGGGATATTGCTAAATTAATTTTGTTATGTTAACCCAAGGAGTTAATTATATTCTTATAATTAATTTTGTTAGTCACATATTCAATTTGATTCTTTATAGTATACAATAATAAAAGGGACATTAAATACTATTGTAAACTTAACCTGAGGTTTATTTTTCTTTGTATATAATAAATATGTTGTATTTGCTTGTTAATGAAACCGTTTAGGTGTACTTGACTTTCATCTGAAAACCATAGATTTTGTATGTACTCAGTGTTTTTATAGTTCATTGCTAACATGAGGCGCAATAAAATACTTTGTCTTTTTTGTCCCTTAAGGTATCGTTCCGCAACAAGTGACAGAGACAGAGAGATAGTCGAGACAGAGTATGGTCACTTCGGTCCTAGCAAATTAACAAGACCGCAGTCTAGGTGGAAGACAGCATTTGTTTAAGACAATGGCTTCTTATCTGAAACTGAGAGTGGCTTTATTGGAAATATATTGACTAATTGAGAATAAATTTTGTGTGGGAACGAGATGGAGAATCCATGTTATACACTGGGATTAATTAAAGAAGGTGTATGATGTTTAAGAATTGAGCTTGGAAGAAAGTGCTTACGGGGGTTCGTAAACCAGACATAAGGGACGTTTTCTTTTGTCCTGCGGAGGTGCAGGATCAGTGACGATTTGTTGAATGCGAGTGTAGTGAGAAACTTGGGCTCTGTATCTGAGTGAGTCAGTTAGTTTTAGGATGAAGTCCTCGAGTGAAAATTCGGACGTCGGGATTCAACGCACATACACGCTACGTCCGGATTTTCGGACGTCGGGAGCCAAAGGGATAAGACCATGCCGGATTTTTGCCCTTAAATAAAATAATAAACTAAAAAATGGCAACCTCATTTCAAATGGAATCAAGTCTGGCGTATTAAAAATACTACTTCCACTTGATTAAATTCCAAAGTTTCATTATTTCTAGTTTTACATTAAGTGCAAACAGTTTTTTTCATTGCAATTCCGGGCACGTTCCCCTCGCCATTCGTGCCAAAACCGATCAAACACGAGCGTCCAATCGACGAACATTATTGAAAAACAAAAGTAAACAAGCAATTCACCCAATAACAAAAAGGGTATTTTCGCTCTGCACAGTTGGCAGAAATGTGCACGCTCCGAACTTAATTACAGCCATTCAAACGCAGCTAAACAGCACTCCAACGTCCTTCAGTTCAGCTTTCCGTGCCATGCCATCTCTGATTTAATTGCACCAGTAATGCATCTTATGCATACTGACGTCATTTCTAGAAAATACTGATTACTTTCACTTGAAATCCAATTAAATTTAAATGGAATTTATTATTGTACGCGCTAGATTTAAAGTTTTCCGTTTGCTTTTTCATTGAGTAGATGTGAAATACTACGGGGTCTGCGGTGGGATCACTCCTCCACAGAATAAAACAAAATGCACGTACACGGTTAGGCCTCGATGAGGTAGACTCGGTTTTTTCTCGGCCATAACAATACGCAAATTTTAATAAATCTGGTTTCTTTTGACAAGGATATCCTTTTTTTACCACCATCTGATTTAGTAGTATGAGAGTAGTATCCACGTGCATAATTCGGATTGATAGATAAAATTATGAAAACCTGTGCCCTCACTGAATTTACATTATTACTCCTATAACAACACAAAACTTAACCTAAAATTATAAACATAACCTTAAATGATTTACATATCTTCGCACGGCAACCTCCAGTCACTGGTCGCACTTTAAACAATAAAATTGAACGCACAATATACATCTGTGCAGTGAGCAAGATAAGGAATCAGTGAGTTGAAAAAGGTACCCGAGTCAAAAAAATTGCCATTTTGATTTTTTCACAGATTTTTAATCCTTAGGGGTAGGCCTCAGGTGGCTACTTCGCTTTGCTCGCAGTTGGAACATTCGCTAGAGAATCTCGTTAGTCTTCTGTCAACTAAAATTATGAAACCAGGCTTAAATATATTAACAGTAATTGCAAGATTAACTATAACCTCAAATATACTCTTTAGAAACGTGAGAGGCTTTCATTACGATTTTAGTCCTAGTTCTACTCTACCTTCTGTCAGCTAAAGTTTTGAAACTAGGCCTTTATATAGCAAAAATTATTGCAGGATTAACATAACCTCGATACTATGTTTCAGAAATGAGCCAGGCCTATATTACAAAATTGACTATTAGAATTTATCCATCTTTGCCAAGTTTACCTTTTTTTTGACAAAATATATTGTTAAATGAGGCCCAATTTATTGTAATTCCAACGTGCTAAAACAGTATAAATTAGCTTGTTTTTAACAGTAATTAAATAAACGGTATCAGTTAACTGACACAAACTTTCTCCCAACTTACTGTAGTCAAAATAATATTGTTTTTAATCATTTTATTTACTACTTTTTAGAACAAAACAAAAAAATAATATTCTACCTACGTCAATCGTATAAAAAAGTTATTGTCCCAGGCGGGATTCGATCGCGCGACCTTTGAATTACTGGCCGTCCTCGCTACCGTTGTGCTACCCCGTGCGGCCGTCGCCGTGATGCTAGATTGACAACATAAACTTGTTTATTTTTTAACATTTCCCCATAATTATGAAACGCCGAAGTTTTGATAAAAGCGGGTGGTGTCATTTTGTTTGGCATCTTAAGCACTATAAATACTGAAAATTTGATCAAAATCGTTAGAGCCGTTTTTGAGAAATTTGCATTTTTGTCGTTTTTTATTGGTTTTTAGGGGTAAATTACCCTTAAAAATTAAAAATTCCAAAAAATGAAAAAAACGCCTGGAGATATTAGGGTTTAGTACCTACATACCAAATTTCATGAAAATCGGACCAATAGTGTCCTCTCTGGTCGTGTATACATACAGACAGACTGACAGACAGACACCACTCTAAAAACACTTTTTTGGGTTCAGGGAGCACCAAAACAAAAAATTCCACTAAAAATATTTTTGGGTTCAGGGAGCACCAACACAGATAATTGCACTAAACAATTTTTTGGGGTTCTGGGAGCACCAAAACAGATAATTCAACTGAAAATTCAAATTCGAACATTTTTACGAAAACAATACTTTCTCCATATACTACGTATAGGGTGGAGAAAGTAAAATCTGAAATTTCCTCTTTATTGCAGATTTTTATAAAAAATGGTTATTGTTTAATAGGAACATATGTCTCTCGAAAAATACGGCCTACTATTAATTTAATGTTATTGAGATATCAAACTGGGTTACATGAAGGTAAACGTTAATCGTTTCAGTCCAATAATGTACAAGGTCTGTCAAATAATTCGCTGATTATTTTGCGTCCGTGTATTAAGGGTCTGCTGTAGTGGCGGCCATCTTGGATTTTTATCCCATAAGAGCAGTGTTAAATTTCAAACCATTTATTTCATTTATTTTTTATCATAAAATTGTTTGCAAGTACTCATTTTAAGCACAGTCACAATACGCATCCGTCTTGCAATTTACATTTTTAAAAAATGCTTTTGATTTTGACATTTTGTAAGTACAAAGTTTGAATTTTTTTCCTAACACAATAAGAAATTAATAACGAAAAATAATTTGCAAGAAGGATCCGAAATTGTATAAAGAATATTCAGTTTTTTTTTCAACACTCAATTACAAAAGATAGACTTATAAAATGGTTTCAAATGAGGCAATGTCAGCGCAAGAAATTGCACTGTTTAGATAGGGATATAGTGAGAGGCGTTTGCGTTCTGGTGGATTTCTCGTTTACTGGAGCAGACCCTTAAACTCGCAACTCAAATTTGCTGAATGTGTCTTTTCATAAACCTCTTTCGCCTCGGTTCACATTGTTCTCTTGTAATATCGATGACATCAGTAATTTAATCGCAAATCTCAATGTCGAAAAAAAGGCAGGATTCTATAAGATTTCAGCTGCAGATATAAAAGAAAATAACAAATAATCACAGAAGATGTTGTAAAATAAATACATTTTTCCCCCATTTAACCATCCTAACAAATGCATATAAAGGACAAGAATTATCGTACACTTCGTTTTATTTTTGCCTTCAATGTTCATGTAAAATTTAAAGAATACCGAACAACGCATTTGGCCGTGACTGAGAAATAAACAGATTTTTTATTTATGAAACGCCGAACGGTCAGCATAAAATTGGTAATAGGCCTACGCCTAAATTGACGAGTTCGTGCATTTTTACGACTTTTCTGCTTTAACTTTTAACTAATTTCTTTAAAGATTTGTAAAATAAGAGATTTCATACCTGCTATATTATTTTGTATTCAATAGTTTATAATTTTTATCTAACTATGTGTTTAATACATCTTAACTAAGTTTTATTTGGTTCATAATATTAGTTTTTTAAAAGATTTATTTGTATAGGCACATAAAGCAGAATTTAGACCCTATAAGATTATGACGCATATTAATATTGAAACCATTTAAAAAAGTAAAAAAAGTTGATTTATTCATGGGATCGAACAAAGAATTCTTACAACTGAAACCACCGACTCTAACCATTCCGCTACCGTTCACTTATTGAACTATGCACAATTTTAATAATATACGTTGCGACTCATTACAATCCTATTACTTTAAATGAGAAATTCTTGTATCCATCTTTGAATCTGTAGCGGATCTCGAAAACGGCTCTAACAAATTCAAAGAAATTTTCTATTTAGGTGTAGTTTTGATTTTTAAGTACACCCATATAGTTGTATTTCGTGTAATCTATTGTAATTTATTGAGAAAATCTAATTTAAAAGTTGAAAAATTTTAACATAGGGTCTTATGGGTTGCCATGTTGGTTACAAAATAACAACGAAATAGTAAATAAAGCGATCAAAACAGCTGTTTATAAACAAGCCAATTTATACTGTTTTAGCACGTTGGAAATAGAGTGGAATAGAACTGAG
>JAGFPH010022399.1:0-12632 GCA_018207615.1 Philaenus spumarius | reverse complement strand
TGGTCGGTTGGCATAATGATATTATGATGTATATATATATATATATATATACGTATATTATATTAACTGTATACTTATTATATTATACGTTTATATTATGTAGAATAGTAAAGTATATGAAAATAAAAGTTTAAAAACAACTTTTAAATCATGTCTTATTTATTTGAAATGAACTAATTTGTTCAGGGGAATTTTAATATTGCGCTAATAAAATAATACAAAATAATATACTTAAACATAGTAATATGAAGAATTATAGTAAATAGTATTTGCAAAGTTAAGATTTGTTATATCTGGTTTTACTTGCGAAGTTGCAGTTTGTAGAGAAAAAAACACTTATTTGTTCAAGAAGCCCGGGATCTTGAGCTGTAGCTGTTCACACAAACCTATAAGAAAATCTCGGCACCTTTTCTTGATTAATAACATATCTTGCGTATTATTTAACTCTCTTGTAGATTCTAAGAAGGAATAACGCAAATTAATGGAATTTTACTTCATTACGTAATCTTTGAATTTAAAATGAGCGAGGTCCTTTTTCGCATTTGCTCAAATCTTGTAGCGGGAATTATAAATTAAGAAATGTGTATAAAAGCGAGTGAAGGTCGCCTAAAAGCTTGAAGGGGTTGACATTTTCTGCCTGAAATGATTTGTTGAATTCAGTTTTAAAATGTGTTTCAAGAAGGTTAAATATGCAAAGTTGGTTTGTTAACTTAACAAATTGTTTAAACGGTCTGCCATATACACCTTTCCTCATCTTTTGCTAACGAAAAGTGAAGTCCCATTGCTCTATAATCTTTGATATAGCTTTAAGCCGAGCTAACCATCAGGTTCCTAACAATCTGTAAAGTTTTAAGGGTTTTTTATCTGCCATTACTTCTTACAACTCCCTGTTTTCCATTTGTCGCTTTGAACTATTTGAAAACCAATATGGCATTCTTTTACAATAAAGCATAAACTCCTCGGCAAACATTTACACGCATGTTTAGCTGGTAGATGAAGAGAATGGCACACATAGTTCACTACTTTAATCTCTTTGTTTCTTTTAAAACATCCATGAAACACCATGAAGCAAAATAATGGTATTTGCCCCATTGACACCAATTCCTATAAGGATTTCAATTAATCCTTCTTAATTAACCTTTAATTCCTCCTTTTAATTTCAATTAACCTATAAAAGGTTGTAATTACTTTTTTTATTATTTTGCTAAAATAGTTTATATTGCACATGGTTTTTGTATTATCTACAGCAGTGCTTTCGTCAATTATCAATGAATAGTGCCAATTACCAATATCGGTCCCCAAATCTTGGAATATACATGGGGATATGATATGTTTTATTAAACCTGTACATTTTGTTCTGTGTAATTTTATATCATTTAATAATATTAATAAACTATCCAAATTTTTAATAAGCGAGCTAAGATGGTCTGTTGAAACTGAGAAATGCCCCGCAACTTTCCTTTTTTTCTAAAATAGTTTATTTCTTGAAATCCGTAATTTTTGCCAGTAAACACTTTTTTAGAAAGTTTAAATGAAAAATGTTTTTTGCATTTTCAGTACCCATAGTTTAATTGAAACGCATAGCTCGCTTCAATTTAGGTTTAGGTGATGGTAGATTTTCGTTAGGGTTTTTTTATTTTTTTTTTTGTTTTTTTTTTTTGTTTTTGATGAGGTAGTTTACCAGCAAGACTCCTAGCCTGTGGTAAGGTGTTTGGTAGGTTGTGCACAACTCGTTGACGTGAGTGAAGTTGTTTGTAGACAGGCCTATGGCATGGTTAACCTGGTTAACCAGCTACATCCCGTACTGGTATGTTTTGTAGCGGAACGTGTTTTTTTTTATTTTTTATTTTTTTATATATATAAGTGGTTTGGTATAAGGTTAGGTAATGTGGTGGTTGGGTGATGAAGATTATCAAATTACGGTAAATGACAGATGGACTGATAAGGATTGATTTGTGGAAAAACTAATACTTAAGTTAAGTTGAAGTTACGTTTTTTTTTTTTTTTTTTTTTTTAAGAAAAACTATAGCTAAACACCAAACACGACCACCAAAAATGGTTTCAGCAATTGGCTGAACCACAAGTACGATAAGGTTTATAATTACCATTTTGGCTTACTATTAATGAAATTAGGTTGTTAGTGGTAGGTAAGGATTTGAGGTAGGAGATTTGTCAGGGTTTCCGAATGCATGACGGAAGTGGATACGGTTTTTTTTTGAAGATGGGAATTTTTCGATACCCCCCTCCCCAGATACATAACAAAGGCATAGCGTAGCATAGAAGCTTGACTTACGACGCTACTTCTTCTAAACATTTCAAACGTTTAATTGATGGACGCAACAAAGGTTGAGAGATGTTCAGATAACCCTTGAAAGATGGAGGAAAGGTAGGTACTCGCTGTGGATTCTAATAAATAACTTACGCTGCGCTCGATGCTGCTATTCTGCAAATAAAATAATGATGGGGCGCGCAAGAAGTGAGTGTCAAACCTTAGGTTCGAAACATGAAATAAATATGATTAATTAGGGCAAACACGTAATAAATGCTAAACACAAATGCAATAGACAAGTAATATTTTTACATTCAACACGTATAAATTATCTACGCACTATGTAAATGTATATATGGCTGTTCTTGACGTGTCGTCCATGGTGGTGGGTTACTCACGTCAAGATTGCGAACAATTTTTGGTGACAATATTTTAGAGCTACAATGGGATAAATAATATTACGTGCACTAACATAGATAGATCTTAATACTAAACAGACCAGAGTGGTAGACAGAGTTAATAGATTGAAGTTATTTGTGTATTGTATATGTCTGAGGTGGATGGAACTAGGTATGTAGGTAGTAAAAAAATATATTTGGTAGTATGTAGAGATGTCTATGTGGGTTGGAAAGGAATGAATTGATGTAGTGGATTGTATGGCACTCCCACAGCTGCAGTCTGTGAATCCTATAGTCTAGGCTAAATCCAGAAGTGTTTCAGGTGCATGGCTCAGGTGTAGTTATGTTTTTATAAAAAAAAGGTAAAAATGAAAAATTATTTAACCAATGAACATAAATAAAAAAAAGGTCTAAAGAAAAGAGCGCACTACACACAGTGAAACATCCAAACCGCCAGACCACAGTTGAGGCTAAACAATCATGAGGTAAAAAAAGGGGAACCAGGAAAGGTGGCTCCTAAATCCTCAAACGCTAGCAGTGCCGTGTGGTAGAGTTGCCCCCTCAACGAAGAGACAACTTAGCCTTACCGAGGCCCAGCAACGCGTTGGAGAAGAAGGGTTTTGGTTTATTGTGAGTTGTTAGTACAAGAAGGAGGAAAGAAGATGAAACTTATCACTAATATCACTTGACCACTGGCCCCGAGGTATGGTGAAAGTGCTTAGGCGCGGTCGAGTGGTTATTAGTTGATGCAATTAATTTGGGGGTTGCGTATAGGTATGGGGGGGTTACAAATAGATTTGGTTAGTTATATATTTTATTGATGGTGGGTGTTGGGGTTGAAGAAACGTTTAAGATGGGAAATGTGTGCTGATCGGACGAATTTTGAGGTCTTAGGGTCGATGAGCCGAACAGTAACGGGGGTGGTAAAAGTCTCTATCACTAATGGTCTCGACCATAGGGGGAGAAGCTTCGCGTTAATGCGTTTGGATGCATCACTGAGGTGATGCTCCCTACACATAACGTAATCTCCGGGTTGGAAGGGGTTGGGTTGCCGGTTCCCGTTATAAACCACCTGACGAGCCCGGTGGGCTTTTGTCAGGTTGTCTAGTGCTTGTAACTATACTTGGTCTGTGGTTAGCTGAGGCGGAGGGGGGACCAAGTGGTCCATATTCCACGCCAGCTCGATGGGCAGGATAATGGTGTGTCTTAAAAAATAGAGGCTGTATTAAATGCAAGCTGGAACCAGTGAATATCTTGGTCCCAGCTTGTTTGGTTTTGGGAATGATAGATGCGGAGTGCAACCTTTAGGTTTTTATTTACTCGCTCCGCATGGGATGGGTTGGGGTAATAAGGGCTGGTGAAAATATGGGTGATGCCGTTGTCGAAGCACATTTGTGCCATGGCGGCAGACTTAAAAGAAGGTACGTTATCAGAGACGAGGAACTTGGGGAAACCGAAATACGCGAAAACGCACTTGGTCAATGTATTGACCGTAGTCTGCGCTTTGGAGTTCCTCGTAGGGAAAAGCATGGTGAATTTAGAGAACGCATCTACAACCGTGAGGATATAGGCGTTCCGATTGGTGGACTTAGGTAGGGGACCGACGTAGTCGATGTACAGCTTCTGAAATGGGGCCGTGGGAATTTTAGAAGACTGCAGTCCTACACGAGTGTTTTGGGCCTGTTTAGATCTTTGACACTTGACGCAGGACTTAACTCGCTGGGTTATTTGACCCTTTAGGTCATTAGCCCAGAAGTATTGGGAAATGCGGGCAAAGGTTTTGCTAATTCCCAAATGGGCAGAAATAGGTAGCTCATGGTAATATTTAAATATCATGTCCATGAGCTTCTTGGGAAAAACCACCCTTAACGATCTTTGGCCTGGGGCAAGATGCATCAAGGTCCGGTCCACAATGAAGAATTGAGGAGGGAGGTTTCTACTATTGATTATTTTTAGGAGTTCCGGGTCTTCCCTCTGGTGAAGGTGTATATCCCGGAAAACCTCAGGGATACGAGATAGGGTGGATATTAAAGGGCGGGGTGTGCTGGTTGGAGGTGGTGAGGTGAAGGGGATGGCCGTTGGAGCCGTTGGCTCGAAAAGGCGAGACAGGGAATCGGCATCAATGTTATCTGTTCCCTTGATATGTTGCACGGTGAATTTAAATGAGTTGATAAACTCGATCCACCGTGCTAATTTTCCTACTTGGCGGGGGTGTTTCAAAAGCCAAAACAAGGCTGAGTTGTCTGTATAGAGCTTGAACTCCCGATTCTCGAGGTACTGCTGGAACTTGATCATAGCAAATACTACACCCAGGCACTCTAACTCCATTGTGCTATAGTTAACCTCGTGCTTATTCAAGGGCCGGGATGCGAAGGCCACCGGCATTAGGTCGCCATTGTAGTCCTGTGACAAGGACACTCCCAAGGCCACTCCCGAAGCATCGTAATGTACTATGAAGGGTTTAGTGAAATCGGGGAGGCGTAGAATTAGGTTGCTCGTCAGAGCTTTCTTCAAAGTTTTGAAGGCAGCTCTTGGGGAGGGCCCCACTCAAACTTAACGCCCTTGTGTTTTAGTTGATTGAGTGGTTGGGATATTGTTGCGAAATTCTTAATGAATTTAGAGTAGAAGGCGGCCAAACCTAAAAATCGAGCAACCTGCTTAAGGTTTTTAGGCGTTGGGTAGTCAGCTATAGGCTGTACCCTGTCTGGATGGAGGGAAACTGATTGATGTTTGAACACGTGGCCTAAGAACTGTATATTATTTGCTGCCATGGTCAATTTCTCGGGGTTGACGGTGAGTCCGGCGGACTGTAAACGGTTAAGGACCGTTTCCACCTTGAGGAGGTGGTCGTCGAAAGTGCCATTGGAATACACACATAAGTCATCGAAAAATGTGAAGACGTACTTGTATTTAATGTCACCGAAAATCTTCTCGATAAGCCTGATGAGTACCAAACCACCACTGGCCAATCCGAAAGGGACAAAATTAAAGTGGTATTGTCCGAAAGGCACTACAAAGGACGTGAATTTCCGCGATTCTTCGTCCAAGGGAATTTGGAGGTATGCCTGGTTTAGGTCTAGCAGTGTGGACCACTTTGCCTTTCCCAGGTACTGGAATACTGATTCCAGCGTTGGGATGGGTGTTGCTTCTAGATCGGCAATCTCGTTGATTGCCCTGCAGTTAATAACCATACGAGTTTTACCCCCCTTTTTGGGGACCAAAAATGCAGGACACGAGTAGGGTGAAGTAGAGGGACTAATTACCCCTTTGGATAATAGATCATCAATATGCTCTCGTAAAGCTTGGAGCTTTGGGTGAGCGAATTGATAGGGGCGCGATCTAACTATTTTAGGGGAGTTGACCTTTATAGTATATTTAATGAGATCGGTTTTTCCCAGCTTACTGGTAACTGTGCGGGGGAATTTGGCAACGAGGTCGGCGACTTTGTCCACTTCACGGGGTGAAAGGTTGGCGCCAGACCTAAAGGGTTGTGGTGACACAGTTTCCAGTTGCTCGGGTGTTATGGAGCAGATAAGTGGCGAGGCATGACTTTGGAAGTCAATAATTGCCTGAGTTTTTCGTAAAAAATTACATCCTAGTATGATTGGGTATCTGAGGGTTGGTGCTACAAGGAATGGAAAATTCCATGAAAGGGAGCCCAGCTTTAGGTGAATGGAAGCCTGAGTTTTGAAGGTTACCAATTGTCCATTGGCGGTACATGCGGACAAGCGCACCGATTCAATCTGCTTAATTACGTTGGGTTCATTACCCAATTTGGTATAAAAGGCTTGGCTGACTAAGCAGCAGGTTGACCCAGTGTCGACCAAACATGACACCTGGTGTGGGCCAATATTGGCCTTAACGGTGACGATGCCCGCAGTTGCGGCCGAAACCTTCAATGGGCCCCTGGGGCTGGGGGGTGTGGCCGAGACGACTACACATCAGGGCTGGCTGTGAGTTTAGAGGTGGCACATCGCCCTTATGCCCCCTCCGATCTAGTTTAAAGGTCCCGAATTATAATGATTTCTCCCATGACGGATATTTGGTGTTTGATAGTGACTGTTCCTGCCTGCTCTACCATACTGAGGTCTTGCTGGGTTTTGTCGCGATTGATTTATAAAATTCGGTGGTGGGTGGTAATTTGCCATTAGCGGTGGTGGATAAGGCTGTGAGTTGAAGTGTTGCATATTGGTGCTTGGTGAATGAGAGTGTTGATGTGTTTCACCCATGGAAGACTGGAGTGGTACTAGTGTACGTTCTAGGTGAGGTACCAACGCCAGCAGGTCGGAGATCGATGTTGATCGATCCACCGTCACTAAACGCGACATTGCCTCAGTGCACATACCCGAAAGGATTGTGGTGAGCCTGTCGGCCTGCTTCATAGAGGGTAATAAGAGGGTGGACATATCATCAATACTTGTTATAAATTCGGCTAGCGGTTCATTTGACCGTTGGGGCCTGTAAACCAACTGTCCCACAACTGCATGTTTGATATGTGGTGGGAATAATGCGTTGATGACGATATCCCGAAATTGCTCTACAGAATTGCTGTAAGTTATTGCCCTTTCAAGAATACATGCCACTAGGCCCGAAGCCTTTGGCACGAGCTCCAATAGAAGTTGTCGGTCCATCCCCGGATGCATGCGCGCTGCTCGAACTAAATGCCGTATAGCTGTCAGATCAGCCTCGGTCGGTTGACTGTCGAGATGGTCGATGGCATGGAGCATTGCGTAAGAGGATGTCGGAAGTGCTGGTGGTGGCCTAGATGGAGGCGCGATGGTGTGCTCTGTTAAAGTTTGGTGCAATTGCACAACCTTCGGATGGAGTGATGAAGTCGGGTCGGTGGTTGCCGACTGAGGGGTGGGTGTGGCATCCCGAAACGTGTCTAATTCTTCACGAATTTTACCCCTATTTATTTCTAGGGTTTCGCCCGGCACTACTCCCCAGGTAGTTAGTAGGTCTTTTGCTTGGGAAGCCGATAACTTGACAATCCATTTACGATGGGGTGGATTTGTTGCTAATACAAAGGGAAAAGGAGTTGGGATGTCCAATTCCCAGTTAATAGGTGTTCCCATTACTGGATGTTGTTTGTCGTGATGAGCTAATGACTGATTTATTTGTTAAATGAAAATAGGGAAAGTAATATATTGAACAGAATTGAAAATATCGGGATATCAACTAAACGCCCAACCTATACGCAATAAAAAAAATATCGTCGACAAGTGACCAACCATAGTCACAATAACCCGTCAAAGACACAAAGCGCAACAATATTACGAAGCACAACAAAATAATTTTTTTGTAAAAATTTAACTTAATTTGATAATTGTGGGATAGGGTTTGACCACATCCGACGAACGACGCAAGGCTGGCAACATCAGAGTTACCATAATATGGGGTGTAATTATAAATGAATGATTATTAAGCAAATCTGTACTAGTTTATTTGGTAATGGCTAAGGTTATAGTTTTCGTTAGGGTTTAACATTGTTTGCTGAAATTTAGTTATTATAATATAAATTCACGCAGTAGGCCTATTATTTGTGAGTTGATTAATGGAGAGAAATGCAACCCATCCCTTAAAAACATGTTCGGGCCCATAGGTGTTCGGGAGTCACTTGACGTACTGTAGCACTGTCTGTTGCAGTGGTTGCCAGGAATTGGTTGAACTTAATTATTTGATTTATGGCAAAACTCCGAGCCCGAATCATTGGAAAGATAGGTAATTTGAAGGTTATTATCCTACCTAATGGGTTACACCGCCGAACTAGTTTCAGTATTGAGTTGAAAACGTCTCGTAATCTCCCCATTGGTATTCCCCTCAAAATATCATTTGTACCGATGATCAAGCACACACACTCTACTGGGAAGATGGTACTGCGGTTTAATTTAATGAAGTGTTTCAAATCGTTACATGTTGCACCTGATAACCCATAAAAATTCATTTCCTCATTCATATTGGGCGAAGAACAATGATTAAAATTACCTAAACGAGCCACGTGGCTATCTCAAGAACTATACATTTAATTTCAGAGATCATATTTATTACAAATAAGGCGGAATTAAAAAATGTGAGGTTTGCAGTATTTGATGTAATTGGGGCCTATTATAAATTATTTCCCTGGGTAGGCCTAAGGGTAGAATTATACGATCACAGTTGATAAATGTATCACATTGATTTGCTGTTGTTATGGTTATTATCAAAAATGTTATTATTGAAACCATTAAAAAATATTATTGATAAATAATTATTAATTTGAGAGGTTGGTAATGAAACAAAACTTTTAAAAAAATGTTAAATTAATTTTTAGAATAGTGTGACCATAGGCTGTAAATATTGTTACTATTTATTGATAATAAATGACTAGTAAACTCACTTAACCTTGTTTGCCCAAAACCCAAAGTAACAGTGGATTGTGAAAAATAACTGTTTTTTTGTACCCATTAATACTAGTCAATCAGATGGGCTATGCTAGATATTAATAATTTCCTCATAATGGGTAAGGCATTTAAAATTTCTTTATGGGAATTCACTTGACACCACTAGGCCTATGATTGTAAAACATTGAGTCACACTAAACTAAAATCCAAGATACGTACAAAAGTAACACACTGAGATTGATGGAAGGAGTCTTAAACTGGATTTCACTGAAGCTACAATACTGTAACACATTTTATCAATTACTGTAAATTATTCTAAGTCACTACATATATATATGTGTTGTAACACTGGCTGTATCATTATTTAAAAAAAATCCCCATGAACAGGTTGTAGTTTTAATGTTAATAAGCATAAAAAAATTGTACTGAAAGATATAGCCTACAATATACATACCGGCAAAGTAATCCAAACTGAAGCCATTGGGTTCGGCATCATAAATTATTTAATTGAATGACTTACCAAGGATCCATGTTACTACCTATTGTGAAGTTAAACACCAATACTGCAGAGTTTGTCCACCAGTGGCTGTAGGTTGATATCGAAAAGATGAGGAAAAAACTAAGAGTTTACCAGGAACTTTGGTGGGCCCTTTTTGTTATGGTAATTTTAAGAAAATAACTAAACGAGAGGTTAGGGTACTAAATTATAAAAGGATTTTATAAAAAATTAAAATTTTGTTAACGAAGTGAGCTGTACTAATAATGGTTAAAATAATTCGGAAAGCTGTAATTAATTAAAATTTAACGAGGGAAAACGGATATGACGTAACCTTTTTAAGACCATGCGGTCTGAGCAGGTTAAATTATGTGCAAAACGGAAGTCATTAACAAAACCAAAAATATAATTAGTACGGTAAACGTGAAAATTAGGTAAATCCAAAAGGCGAATTTGCGTGAAAGTGGATTTACGTGTCTGTAATGCTCGCATCTGCTACCAACTGCGATGAGTGCCCATAGTTTAATTGAAACGCATAGCACGCTTTAGCGAGCCTAGGCTAATCAACCTTAACCCGAGGTTTGTTACGTCTCCGACTTTACATTCTGTATTTATCCTTACCGACACTTTCCAAGTAGTTTCTCCTTTCTCCGCTAGGAACCGACTCCGTACGGTATCCAGCTTTAGTACCTTTCCTTATCAAGTTATACGACAGCTGTTCTCTAGACCGTTAACCTTGCTTCGTTTTAGAACTTTCGAGAACAGAGTCCGCCATCGCTTCCACTACAGGAAAGTCCACTCTTTTGTTATGTCGCTGATGTAGTTAAATTATGTTGTGGATTAATTCCTTATATTTTTTTTAGTCGCGAGTTATGCGCAAGGCTATTTAACATGCCTTTGTTATAAGCCTTTATTTTGTGAATACCAGGTAGGAATGTTTTAGCTTTACCTTGATAATTATGAAATGTTCACTTGTAAAATTTAATAAGGTTAGTTCCACCGTTGGCTTATGAATAACTTTTCAAACTCATTTTGTTTGATTTAATAAAAGACCTATGTATTTCATTTTTACTACAGCCTAATTTTAAAATGCTAATCTTAAAGCCTACAAAAACTTTAAAGCTGATGCTATGTTGTGTATTACTAAAGTCTTAACCTATTTCAAACCAAAAATCTAGCCTAAACAGTTCTGTATTAATTAACTGTAACTGTGTAGTTTTCTGCAGAATAACCAGAATATTGAAAACTTTTAAAGAGCTATAGGCATAATATTACTGATATATATTTTATGTAACTAAACAAGAACATTTTTATGTTGCCATGTGGTTTGGTTAACATGTAGAAACATTCTTATGCAACATGATACATGTTGTATTAACTCTTACAATCTTTAAGTAGCAATTTGTCACCTTGTGCTACAAATTTTAGAACAGCTAACTCAAAAAGAACTATCTGATTTATGCTTATTTAATTAGCTGCAAGTTTTCTAAAAAAGGATTGTTATTTGTGTTATGCAGTTACACTGGTTCAACTTTAGGGGATAATTAACCCATACAATGCCATAAGCTACACCACAGCTACGCTTTACTGAAAAGGCCTACCTTTCAACAGGACTTTAAATAAAATAAAATTCTTGTATCTACAGTGTTCTAGTTATAGACATAGATTAATTTGAAATATCAATGATCTGCAGTTGATTTTTGTGTTAAATATTAAACAGGCTGTATTTTGAAAAAGTAATTTTGTGTATGAATACTATATAGGATATGTTTGTATTTAATAATTGGGCGGTGCAGCTATAGCAATATTTCGGACCATAGCCCCTCAGGGCTGTACACACTAGAAATTCTTATATTTTTATATATATATAGAGAGACGTCTCATAATCATTTATTTATATTTATGTTATTTACTTTTAGCTTTACAGTTGGCCAACGACATATGTTTGTTAATTTCCTAATCAAATCCATGGTATGTCATGTTATTTTGTAATTTTGTCTAACCTTTTGTATTAAATCTGTAATTTTTATTAAAGGGGAGGGTTTTGATTTTTGATTTTTGGGGAGGGGATTTCAAATTTAAATAAATATATATGTATTTCCTTTTTTTAATCTAATTTTTTTGTATTAAGGGCGTATAATTTATCTAAACTTTATCTAAGGGCGCATAAAATTTAACTTAACTTTTATTAATAAACCTAAAATGCATTCTAGTTCTATGGTTTATTTAGTTAACCTTTAGGTACCTTATACTTTGTGAGTAAACAGCTGAAACATTCATACCTTTGGTGACATTTAAATTTTTAAAGGTAAGTTTTGAACAGTACCAATCTATGTGGCCCAGTATTGCTTCCGTTCCCCATTTAATCCTTCGTAAGATTGGTACAGGTTAAACCAATCCACTCTCACCACACTAATTTTTCAACCCAAACACTTTCACTGTACCGTAGGCCCTTTGGAACCAGTTTTTGATGATTTCGCACTAAATTAAGCAATACACTCCGAAACGGTAACACATTATATACACAAGTAATAATTAGGTTCGCCATCAGGCCTAACCGGCCATTTTGGACGGTTATCAACTCACTTCTTGGGGTTAAATTACCTCACCATGCCTGTTGTCGCATTTCGTAATCGTCCCCTTGCGCCCGGAATTCAGCCTGCCATAATATCAAACACCATTAAAAATAACTATTTATAAGGTTTAAATACGATTTTATTGGGACCAGTTGTGCAACGATGGTACTCCCGCAGTTCCTGTTCTCACTCTGCCCTTTGAGAGAGGATGCGCGCGCACCAGCAAGCGTATGACGTCACATTCATACGTTATAGTCTTGCAGCTGGTAATGTCTTTCTTGTGCGCTTGCAATGAACATTTGTAAAGTTTGCAAAATGCTCTTGTATTGCAGAAAGCCATCCTGAAACAAATAATACAGCTTAAATTAAAATTCCACTAACAATGTATTTTTGAAATTGATGGCAATAGTAGTTTAGTTTCTGCGACAAAAATTATGCAAAATAATTAATAAACGTATTACTTACAGTACAATATTTTAATCTTTCGGAATCGTTGAATTCCGAATAGGGATT
>JAGFPH010022398.1:0-12632 GCA_018207615.1 Philaenus spumarius | reverse complement strand
TAAAAATGTAAATTCTTTAAGGAAACCGAAGGTATTTGTTTGTATACATGGAAAACGGAATAACCAAAACAATGTCTTACACCCAAGAGCATTTCAATTAAGTTAAAGTTGAATACAATAGACATTTCCATTTATTTAATATAAAACAAATTAACAAAATAATAATGTATACTTACAAAATATAAATACATAATTTTAACTAATTAAAATGGTTGATGTAAGACTTTTAATCGCATTTATTTAATCCATTACTAGGGGCTCCTTCTAGGGTGAATAGCGGCTGAACGGATGATAATATATAAGACTTGACATATCTGTGAATGATTATGTTCAGCTTTTGATCCAAATTAGCTGTTTTATATATAATAGGTTTGTAACAACCAATGTTTGAATTGAATTAAAATATGGTTAGCATTGTCGTTGATTTTTGTTTGTGTTTGTTTTTAGTTTGTCCAATGTAACCTCAAAAAGGTAATACTCTTCAAATTTTCTAAGTAATGTTGCTATGGTAATTAAAGTAAACAGACATGATGTGTTGCTAAGTTTTGTATACGAACAGCTGTTTTTGTGCCCCTGATAAAATCAATAGAAATCTTTCTTCCATAAGATTAACATTGAAACTTTGAGGGCCACTGGGGCGTAGCCCTAATGTCCTAGGACTTCGGTAAATGGCCTAAAACCTTCCCAGGGTTAACCTGTGTTACTATGCAAAATTTAAAAGCAATCGGATAGACGGTATACGAACGCAAAGTGGACAAAGAACCAAAAAAAAAACCCCATAAGGAATACATAGCAGAAATTTGCATTTGATTATAACGTTTGTAAGGCGAAAGATACATGATTTTTAATGCTTGATGACATATCTGTGAATGACTACCTGCAATTTAAAAAAAAAATAAGGAAATAGGCCGAATAGAATGGCCGTACTGACTGCCACAAGTTTTCATAAATTCTTTTAATATATAGATATATATTATATACTTAAATCAAGTAATAGCGAAGCATTTATGGGCATAAAACTTACATTGATTTTGTAAATAACTACAGATTGAATCACTAACTCTTACGTCATCAAACACAAGTACGTCTTGACGAAGAAGTTTAAAAGAAGAGCTAATATTCAGAGCTTATATGAAGGAACTTTATTTTAACTACTAAGATGAAGTTTCTTCTGTCTTGCTTTGTGTATTTATAGTTTAGAATAAGTTTACTGACGTGCTTGAGGCTAAGTGCTCAAGGTTTACTGCGAAATGTATATCAAAGCTAATTTATTCTGGCCAACCTAGTTTCGTTTTTAACAATAAATCAACACATATTATGTAACCTAACAAAAAACAATGAAAAACTAAAGCGTTATAACCTGCACATGATTTTATATGTTGCTCACTTTTACGAATATGGTAAATATTTTTAATATTTCAACAAAAGTATAACTTATTTAAAAACAAAATTGCCGATTTAGTTTTAAAAACATAGTGTAACTAAAAAAGACTAATGAATAAACTAATGAATAGACTAATGAATTCATTGACTAATGAATAATTATGAAAGACTAATGCAACCTACAAACTGTTTTATACATTTTAAGGTATTTGCAAACATAATAAATCGGTTCACAATACAAACTACCAAATAAAAAAAATAAAAATTTGTAAGAAACTTCAAACCAATAGTAGACCGAATTCTAAAATGTTTTGTTTGGAACAAGCAAATGCAAAATTTTGTTTCGTTAAGCTTGTAAAATTTTTTTAAGTAAACATTTTTACTTGAGCTTAAAATTGAGAAAACTGCGAAAGTTGTAAAGCTGGACCTAAATTTAAATTCCTATCATATTTATAAAATATTTATATTTTGTTCGAAAGGGAGTGGAAACAGATTATTGGAAAATTCAAGAGCGTCAGTTGGTTTTGAGCGTACGACGCAGAATTTGTTCTGTTTAGATTGTCTACTTAGGATTTAAATGTACATTTTTAGAATGCTACCTTACAACTGACAATATAATATTGCTTGACCATTCGAAAGGTTACTTGTAAATCCCAGGGGTAAAGTTTTCCAATTTAATTTCTTTCGGTAATAACCTATCAAAATTTAAACTTAAAGAATCACAATGCATTAAGTTTTAATAAATAATTATAGTATTGCATTGCGAAAGTTTTGATATTTTTTGTTTTAAAGCAGTTTTTGTGTAAATATTTTAATAAGTTTTACTAAATTAATTATATAGTTGTTTATATTTTGTTTGGAATATTCATTTTGAGTATGAGATTTATTTTAATTTATAAAGTTATTTCAAATGAATTTTGGGAAAATTAAAAATATTTGTTTGTATGTTTGAAATGTTACTTTACAAAATACTAAACATGCAATGCATGTTACAAGTTTTCAAATTCATATTTATAAATCCAGGAATCTCCAGTTATAATTATTGAGATTTTTAGTTATAAATACAAAGTATATTACAAATAAATTCCTAAAGATTACAAAACAATAGTAAGTAATATATAGATATTTATTATTGTGTTTCCATTAATTCGTAAATATGTACTTATTTGTATGGTCATTAAATTTTATAATTTTAAAATTACAATACATTTTGTTATGCTATTTATTTAAAGTATGTTATTTAAATTTATATTGTGTTGCACAAGTTTTGATTTTAAAATGTTAAGACATTTTGAATTGTAGTATTGCTTTCAATGTTACATTTCTGTTTCCAGACACAATGCCGAAACATTATTTTTGACAAACTAATTTGAAATGCCTTCTATATAGCAGAACGGGTGTATTGTTAACAGTTTTATAAAAACTGAAATAATCATCCATGCATAAGAAGTAGGTTCTAACATAACCAATTTGTCAGTAGTCTTCACGTGAGCTTTAAAATGAAATACCAAACATTAAAGCCATTCTTTGTTATTAGTTTATTTAAAACAATAACAATAATTATTCATTAAAAAATGTTTACTTTAGTTAAATGTTTGAAAACTGTTTGTATGACAAAAAACATCCCCAAAAGTAAGTCTGAGTAAACAACTCCTAGATTAAAAATTAATACAAGGGTGGAATTCAAAGCTTTGTGTATTACAAATGAAATACTTGGAGTTAGTTCTAGAATTTGCTTTTATATTGTTTTGTCTTTGATTTTATAAGATTCTGTTACTTATAAACAATGAGGTTATGATTTAAAATACTACTTACTAACGTAATATATGTATATTTTGATAAACATTATAGAAAATGCCAACACATTACGAAATACGGACTCACGTACAGATGGTTTGCTCTTTTGTAGTACTTTTGGTGGTGGGGGGGGGGGGGGGGGGTTTGTCTGTAATCACAGAATTAAAATCGCTTCCCCAACAACTGAACAAACAGCAGAAGAGGCTGAATGTTTAAGATGATTCTGAATTCAGTCACCAAAACACCACTGGATTCTGAGGCAGCGGTCGTAATTTCAAAATGACGTTAATTTGTCTAACTGTCCCTCTACATACACTTATACATCTCTTTAACGCATATTTATATCATACTTTTAAACCAAATTACACCTAAAAGTGTACAATCAACAGTTAAATCTACAGTTTTTTTTTATGACGATTTTATAAAAAAAACTTATGTTTTTAGGCTTGGCATACACTTTGGTTCAAAAGATCTAAAATTATAGATAAGATATTTTATTAAAATTATTAAAACAAAATAGAACTAATTAATACACAATTTTCACTTGTTTAGTTTCAATAAATTAAAGCCTACTACATGCAATATTACCTGTGCTAACCATGCCATATATAGGGTTTTCAAAACATCAGTACTTAAACTAAAAATATTGAGGAGATGATGCTAAAATAAAAAGAAAGTGTTTGGCAGATGTTTACGGTCCATTAGCTTGCTATATAACAAATCCATAGTTAAGCTTGACAGGGGTAACAGCTGTGTTAGCAGAATCTTTTAATATAGGCCTAAGCAAATATCTTAACGTATGCATGAATGTAAGTCTCCACCATAATTATTCAAATTTAGAAACAGGGCATTTATATTGTTATTTTGCAACAAAAATATTTTTCCACATCTTGCACATGAATTACACGGGTCTAGTTTTTTGCTAAATTTATTTGTTCTGAAGGAAAAATTAACAGGAAGAGAATATTGAGTTAAATATCCACTGGAGTTAATATTAGTTTAGTCAACAAAATAACATAAAAAGTTGCTTCATCTTTCAAAATTATCGTGATTAAAAATATTTTTTTATTTCGAAATTGGAGCAACTTATACTAGAAAATGAGATTTAAATAATTTTGTACTTAAAATCACAAGAAGTACTACGAAGAACTTGTTATTTTTACAAACTATTCCATGATTAAATATAAAAATACTAACTAAACTTCTAAAAGTCTTTTAATTAAAACTTAATACATTTATTTGCCTCATATTGTTAACTGCTACTTGTTCAAAACATTATCT
This sequence comes from Philaenus spumarius, assembly GCA_018207615.1. Taxonomy (NCBI): domain Eukaryota; kingdom Metazoa; phylum Arthropoda; class Insecta; order Hemiptera; family Aphrophoridae; genus Philaenus; species Philaenus spumarius. The sequence goes on along the minus strand of JAGFPH010022398.1, from coordinate 8,171 downwards.
GTAGACTATAATAAACTTGAGAATGTAAAATGTACGTGTTGAAAATTAATTAAAATGTCGTCTTAAAGCTAATATTTCAGATCTGTAATATAATTTAGAATTATTTCCCAATAACATAAGTTTACTAATTATACTTTTCGTTAAAACTGTATTAAAGTTCTAAATTGAAAGTTTTGACTTGTTCATGGCATTATTAAAACGTCATTTACAGTGAATTCATCTTTATCATTATACTATTTTTTGACATTTATGTTATTACCTTTCTCTTAATTTATTTTTTAGCAAATACCACAAATAGAGATTAATTTGACTTTTGAAACACTGTGTTTATTTACTAAAAAATATAAAACTATATACTTTTATATCCCATGACTTGGTAATAGAAAAATACTTTTTATTTAGTTTCAGATTATGAGAATAGTATCTTCACAACAATTTTCACATAAAAATGCAGAATCGTCTTCTAACAAAAGTATTTTCAGTTTTTTTAATCTCAATCCAGTTTTACATACATGTTTAACCTTTGTCATCAGCGTTGATCTGTTTGTAAACGATTCAATCCAAAACTTGTGACGTCACAGCACGGGGTAAAATTCTATTTTGTGACTCAGCGTGAGCTACTGTCAACAAATAAATACTGTCAAAAACAAACATGCCAATGTCTCTGTATTATAGTTCGGTATTGTTGGTGAATATAATATAAATTTAAATATTCCTGTACAGACTGTAACGCAATTAAAACAAGGTAACTTTGAATCTTTAACATTCTAACTGAAGGGTGATTGATGTGCTTCAATTTTAAAAAACAATAACTACAAATAATTATACGTTTTGTAGTAATTCTAAAAATTACTAAAGAACGTCATCTTGTCATCTTGCTGCACACGTATTTAGCAAAGCAACTTTGCAAAAACGATTTTGTTTTAAGCGAAAACATTTTTGTTTATGCCGGATGTTTACATGTCAAGCAAAACTGCTTATAACAAAAACGTTTTAGCTTGAAGCTAAATTGTTTTATACTGAAAACAATTCAGAACTGAAATTAATTTTCACAATGGCACTGGACGATGATATAGTATTATTATTGTGGTACGGTATAGAAATAGCTTGTTAAAGAAGAAGTAGACATTCGTTTATTGATACATCCAATAAATGAGAAGAGGAAACGAGAAAACACTTTTAGAATTTTACTTATGAATTGCGAAGTAATGATAAAAAATTTCGTAATTTTACAAGGATGTCCGCAATTGACCGAGCGAAGCGAGGTGCCCGTTTTAACTCGACCGTTCGGCATTTTGTATGTGTGTCTGTTTGTCTCACGATTACGGCCAAACGCCTTTGACCGATTTTAATGATTTTTTGCATGAATGTTCCTTATTCCTAGGCCGAGCCATGTATATGTACGGTTTTTTCCATTTTTCATTTTTAACCCCTTAAATAAAATAAAAATATCGGCCGGACCGTTTCTGTCAGTGTAAGCTTTTTTCCAAAGCCAGTTTGTGGCTTAACCGTTAGTCGAATTTGAAAACTAATGGCATTTTGCCAGTAGAAAATTTAATTTTCAACAAAATTGTATTCTTGATTTTTTTCCGTATCTCTAACGGTAAGCTCACAAAATGGCTGTAAACTACAAATTTGTTAAAAATTTTCCAAGTTTTTGTATTTTAACCATGTTTTTATACGTTTATTCTTAACCAATTCAAAAGTTCCATAGCTTTTTTGTAAATAAAAGTTCAAAGAATTCACCATACCCATGCATCATCAGCAGCGTTATTCTTTCAGTTTCACTTATAGGAGGCATTCCAATTTGAATTTTTGTAATTTAATGAACGGAATAAACAGAAGGCACTAATAAAAATGCTTTAAATAATGAACAACTTGGCCTAAAACTTTATTTTACTAGCAATATCAAATCAAGTAGTAGTATAAATTGTACTGTTAGTACATGAAAGAAAGTTAATTGTTGTAAATTAACAGCTGATCTTGCAAACAGAATATGAAACAAATTTTTAACAAATTGTCGCAGCTGATCTTTTAGATACCTATTAGCGGAATTTAGCACCTACAGCTGATGTATGGTTCATGAAAAAGCCACTTATTTTTAGTTGTTGCTATGTCCATTTATTGTTATACTTATTATTATCATATCTAACCACCATTTAAACATAGTTTTTTAGATACTTCATGAATAAAAAATGTAAAAATGGATAGTGCAGTGCGTTCTACCTAATTTAATTGTAAACACAATTTTCCCAAAACTGCAACTTTGAATGCTAATAACTCTACAACGAAGGCATCTATCAAAAAACGGTTTGCGCCATTGTTTTTCTTTTGAAATTTCACATTGAGGTGATGTGTCATATGACCATCATCTCATTTAAAATAATAAAGTTAAATCCAATATGGCGGAACCAAGATGGCGGACAAAAATTACAAAACCACCAAAAAGTAGGATTTTAAAAACTGTACAGGTAAGCATAAGTTTCTACCGCCAAGTACGTCCCAGTTGCGCAATATAAAGCCGTTTCCATACTTAAAAATCACCCTATTCAAATTTCAATGACACCCCAAGACGTGTTCTGGAGACAATGGTCGGTGTTTGTTGAACACACCCAACCTTAGGCCTCACCATAATAGTCACTGCAATAGCTCATCTTTCCTATGATTAAGTTACCATAACTGGGACTGATTAATAGAATATGCAAAAGTGTAGAGGGAAGCAAACCATAGATATAAAGTTTACATGAAACTATGTTATCGAAGCTATTACCCTCTTTGTGTAGCCTCCTTTGTAAATAAACCCTTGAGTTCAAGCAGACGTAATCTGAACTTTACTAACAGAAAATTGGCTTGAATGAAGGAATCAGAGTAGCTATAGTTAACGAAAACGCGGAAACTTTCTAGAAAGGTAGCATTAGAAATACTTTGAATTAGACGCCCTTTGATCCAAAAGTTGTATTTTATTTCTGAGATACACATTTGGTACTCAGCGTTTCGGATTTTAGGAAATATAGGCATACTTGTGAAACCACTGCCTGCTTTGCAAGCCAACCAAGATTAGTCATAACCTTAATGATAAATTGATAAAATAATAATAAACATAATCAATATGTTTAATGTGTAATATACAATCTAAAAAGAATTAGTATTACTTAGGACTATAAAACAAACACCAAAATAAACTTCAGAAATTCATAATTGCATTAACGTAAAAAATCAGCTGTTATTATTATTAATTCCACTAAGAAATAGCTTGTATGGAGTTAAGTTGCGTGGTCATGTTTACAACACATAACATGTTTAACCAAGTACTTTAGATAGACTTCAGGTTTTTTTAAACTATTTATAAGAATCAATTTCTTTTAAAATATTTGTAATTTACAGTAATTTCCCAGAAAATAAGTACTTTATATTGACATGATATTATAACGCAATTACAATGATAATACAGTGTATAATAATATTAATTTTACTTACTAGTTCAACTTATATTTGCAGTAATTAAAACAGCAGCATTTGATTTATACAAAACATATATTAAAACAAATCTCATCTTACTATTTAATATTTCTAATAATTTTACAATAAGTAGTACTTTAAGGTGTTTAAACAAATTACTCCTGAAGTGATTTGTTATTAAGGTTGCACTCCACCTTAATATTGATAAAAATGAAAAAATGAAAAAAAAATTCACCTAGTTTTGTTTCCTGTGATTTTCTGAACAATTTGATATACAATAAGTATAGATAATATGCTTATAATTAGTTTATTTTACCTAAAAACGAAACGCGTACATGTATATTCTCCAAATAACTGAGTATTTTTCTAGGCCGTTATCCGAAAGTTTTGTTTCTCACGTTTTCATTTACTGTGGCAGACATAACTCAAGTTGTATTTGAGATAGCCTCATACATGTTTTGTTTATTTTGAAGAGGACATTTCATTGTACAACCTGTAGTATGGATATACATTAGTTCCTATAATAAAGATTTTAAGAAATTATTAAAAAAAGATTTTCCCAAAATTTTGTATAAAAAAATTAAATAACATATTTTTTACAGAAATATTTTATATAATTGAACATCAAAATAAAAAAAAATAAAAATGAGGATATCTCAAATACAACTTGAGTTATGTCTGCCACAGTGAAGCCTAGTTAAATCCGTAAAAAGTACCCCCCCCCCCTCCGTAAAAAGGGGAGGAGAGGGTGGGGGGCCAAAACTTATGGAAACGTCACTTTAACCAACACTCATATTATAAAACATAAAATAATTAGGTTTGCTTTAAAAATAAAGATTTTTTTTTTAAAGGTGGAGTGCCCCCTTAAATCCAGACAACATAAAAATATAATAACAAATTTAACAATACAATAAGTGAATTGAGTAGAAAAACTGCAGAATGGAAGGCGTATAAAAATTAATAATATACTTTACAGTTATATAATGCAGATTGTTCAACTGTTTTTATTGAAAACTTGCCGAGGTATTGCTACTATAAAGTCCGTGAGGGTGTTTGTTTGTGTTTAATTAGACTGGAGTCTTACTTTTAAAAATGGAAAATGTAGATAATGCTTTTAAAATCCGCGAGTAGTGGCATCTGGAGTTTATTAAACCAGTCAGTCATCTTTCCTTCGATCTTAATTTTTCATATTTTCAGCTATTGTTCAGTTGTACCTTTTAGTTTATTTTGCTGTTTGTTTATGAATTTTAAAATGTTATTAGGATTTTTGTGTAATAAAACACTTTAAGTTCGTTCAAAAATACAGTTCAAAACATATATAAAATGAGACCTGTTGCATAATTAAACTTAAATGTGATTTTAAAGTTAATCATTGGTTTTACAGTTCATTTAATGAATTGTTTGGTTATCGGTTTTATTGATACTGGGCACTTCATATTCCTACAACACGGTATTTTGTATCTTGATGTTTGATTTGTTTATGCATTGTTAGTTGTTATTACTATTTGAGTGGTAGTTGTTAGTTTAGTTAATCGTATGTTTAGGTGCATTACTAATTGTGTTAGAACCATGCACTCAATGTTATCTTGATGTAAAAAAAACTCGGCTCTCCTCGCTTTGTGTGTTTCAAGTGAAGTTGATTATGGCTATTAAACTATCTTAATGAAATTCATATTTGAATAGTCGTTTTTTATATTTGAATACAAAAATAGTGAATTCATCTAGTTTCAAGAGTATGCATTTATTGCATATAGTTATTAACGGGTATATTTAATACAGAACTGTCAGAGTACAATGCACTTCATTTAAGAATGTGCAGAAATAATTTCCGCCCTCTGTTTTTATCCAGGCATTTCCCATTTTTACTTAGCAGGTGGGAATGTTGATTCCATGTTAGAGTCTACATAAGGAAAAATATTATTGATCGTAAAGTGTGGCCCCAAACATATATATCACACTCTCTTACTAATATTCCTATGAAAAAGCAAGTGCGTGGCTTGTACCATAATCCACATATAAACTATATTTTTAATAAATTAATGTCATAATCATACAATTTCTTATTATTTATACTAACAATTCAATGAAAAAATTTTAATAAATCAAATGTTTTCAAGTTTTTCTAATATGCAAAATAATTTTTAGTATTATACGTATTAATTGAAAATTGATTAGAACAATCAGCAATTCAAATTGTTAAAACTTTCTACATGTCTTAATTCCTTTGGATTAAATATGATACAACTGTTTAATCAATTGTAAATAATCAGTTCTTTTAGAAATAAATAATACTAGGAGGAGTTTGCTAATGTAATTTACCGTTTTAAAATTAGCCACAACTAAGTTATTTAAACATAAACAAATATTAATTTTTTTTATTTAAGATTTTTTTTTTGAAACTATTTCAGGACAAACAACTTTAATGGTAACTATCTTTTAAATGTTATTTCAAATTACAAGTTTGTATTATACTGTTGTTTTTACACATAATGGTTTGAAATATGTTCAATAAAACAAGGCTATGTTTAAGAAAGGAGAAAATTGCTTTTGTTATCTGGTACAGAAAATATGGAGCAATCTGAGCGTATGAGATTACCCCAGAGAGGAGTAAGCTTCTTATTTTTACATCGTTGTTTTAGCGTTGGATCGTAGAAGAGGTCTGGACTTGATCTATGTATTCTAATAAAATCAAAAAGTATTCTTGATTTGCAGAACATGATTGAAATAATGTTTACGTTTACGTTTGGTTTTTGTTTAGAAGTAGGCCCTAGTCATAATGGCTTGTTATAAAAATGTTTATCACTCCTTTAAAACTTTAATTAGGATATTTTAATAGTCCATCTTAACTTTGAATGATTTCTTATTCGTCCTACTAAAATAAAAACTTGTTATACAATGCTGCTGATATATTGGTAAGAGGCAAATAGATATGTGGTTTTTTTTTCGAATTGTTGTCCTCAGTGTAACATAGTCCAGTTTTAAATAATGAAAGATGGAGGCTAAAGTGCACTGTTAAAGTGTGTAATACATCATTTTCTATACAACGGAAATACCTTTCACCATCACAAAATTAAATAATAGAGCTAAAGTTAAGTATATTTGTTTTTTTGAAAACACTTAAGGAAAAGTAACCTAATTTACTAAAAAGAATGGTGGAATATTGTAACATATTGTGTATAGTTCATAAGAGTCAGTGTGGTTCAACAAAAAACCCGAACCACAAAACAAGGAACAAAAACAACAACTAAACAACTAAATTGTAAGTTATGTTTAATACGTTACCCTTATGTACACTTCGATGACATGATCATCATACTACTTTGCCCAAAAACCTCGCCCCTTTGCGTATTTATCAGACCATACGGAATAGCACGAAGCATATCTCGGCCATTCTGTTTGTTACGATTTTAATCATAACTGAAGTGCAGTAGTTTTATAGATGATTGATATTAGTTTAAAGATGTTTCGTTTCATTTGTTTAGAAAAAAATCAGAAACAGAAATAAAATATGAATTTATCTATTTAACTATATCTATGAAAAAATGTCGTGCCTATTTAAAATATATAAATTTAAACGGAGACTTTTGCCGTATAAAGAAATCAGAACATTCGAAATTCTCTAATTATAAATACACAAATTTAACCATAATACTTTGAACGTAACTACCGGTTATGTGGTATTTTCCACATTTTGTAATTCCTTTTGATCAACCCAAACTTAAGTTTGTTTAGCGTAAACTAGTTTAACAATTGATCATTGGTTCAATGCAGCAGCAATAAAATATTATAATTTAAAACAGTATTTAACCCTTAGACTATCCATGCCATTGCAACGCCAAGCCATTTCGGTGGGTGTAAAAGCATATTTTCAAAAATTCGCCAAATATAGTAATTATAAACCAATCCAAAAGTGTTACATTGCTTTTTTGTAGAGAAAAGTTCAAAGAATTCAAATAGGACAGTACAAAATTATTGATGTAAAATTTACAAAGTTATTAGATCAAGAAACAAAAAAAGTTCAGTAAAGAAAGGAAAAAGTTCAACTTTAGGCCTACATAAAAAGTAGTACAAATGTTTTGTAATTTTTTTCTTAAAAATGTAAAAAAGTTTTTTTATGTAGTTCTAAATAGAACTGTAAAAAAATATTTATCAATTTTAAATTTCTTATTTTGAAAGCACCATTTTTTATGTTCTTACTACAAGACTCCCAACAAAACTAGACCTAGTGTGAATAGTAATTTAAGAATATATCCTTTGCCAAAAAATTAAATATTATTATAAGAAAGTTTAAAGAATAAATCAAATAATTGAACTTTAGAGTTGTAAATTATTATTTCATAAAAGTAGCCTATTTGACTTAGATTTACTTGAATCACGAAATGAGGTAAATAAAATAAAACGACGCGCGGAAAAATGAAACAAACTGACCGTTGGAACCTTAGCGTGAAAAACAGACTTGCTTACCGATCTCATGCGCTGTTAGAATTCTACAAAAGTCTGTACTTTCCACTGCTGTTTGAATAGTATCCAACCAGTAAAATCTAGTTTAATTTACACCAAACGAAAGATCGAAGTTTTCCCTACAAAACGATATCAAAATATCAACCAATATCTCGAATGCAAAATGAGATGTTTCATTGGTTGAAAACTACCCAATTGCATGGATTTACGGGAACCTTCATATTTTTGAAACTATAGGAGGGACGTCTGAT
>JAGFPH010022397.1:0-12633 GCA_018207615.1 Philaenus spumarius | reverse complement strand
ATAGTCTTTTAGCATAATAACAGATATTGGGTAGAATAGATAATAGTATTTTAGCATAATTACAGATATTGTGTAGAATAGATAATAGTCTTTTAGCATGGTTGGGATATTGTAAGAATACTTGAACTTTCAGCTAGATGAAACTGATAGAAGATAAATAAATTATAATGTGGCCAAGGATAAAAAAAATCATAGTGTAGCCCTGGATAAATGAATTACCTTGAAAGTTTAAAAGCTAATACAGCAACCTTAGGAACTTTTCATACTTTTTGAAGTAAAATATTTTTTTTGTCAGACTTTAGAAATACCATTAAGAAGTATTTAGTCTTTTGAGTAACTAGTGAAGACACAGAAGTAGCAGATAAATTAATATTTTCATTCTTTTTTTCCTATAAAAATCAAACTTTGCTGAAGTCAACTAGTAATTCGGTTGTCAATGCCGTTGAAATGCGTAGAAAATTGAATTGGAGAAGCTGTAAAAATAAATTGCATGCTATAATCAGATTACATCTTAGACAATTTTAAACCGAGTATTCTCTTTAAAATACTCAATATTAGTTAAATTGATTGATAAAACGTACCAAAATAGTGCAATAGGATTACAAATGTAAACCCTTATAGATTTAAATACTATCCGAAGCGTGGTCGGAGCTCCTGCCCGAGTAATTGGGAATTTAATGAAACAATCCCGATGTTCAGTTTGAAATATAAAATAATCTTTTAATAATACACTAGGTCTCTCTACCTTCGCTGTGATATTTTTGTATGGAAATATTTTTACGTTTACAAAATATGGATTGTTCGTTTTTACTTTTATAATTTATGACTGTTTATTTTTGATTATACGGTGCTTTAAGTGTTAATTTTTATTAAACGCGTACAACATTTATTTATGTTTTCGAAAATACACAGGGTGACATTTAAGTCTTCGGACGGTTTAATATTTCGTATATAAGGCAAATTTTAAGGTAGATGTGATTGAGGTACCTACTCTATGTAAAAATACTATTTTATAAAGATTTAAAAAAATTTATCCGCCATCTTGGATTCGCCATTTTGAATGTAACTTTGTTTTTTTAAATAGGAAGGTGGTCATGTGATACATCATTTCAATGTAGAATTTCAAGAAAAACCAACGGTGAAATTTTCACATCCATATCTTTAACCGTTTAAAAGTGGCGGCCAAAAAACCACGAAATCGTGTTTTCCAATATTGCCCCATTTTGCTGTACTATTTTTGTTTTAATACTAATTATTATTCTTTTTAGACATAGAATTACATAAGCTTTCAAATGATGTGCCACACAACGATATTTGGGAGTATTTAAAGTTTTTGAGTTAGGCTACATCCATTTTCATTTTTGTATAATTGATTTCGAGTGGTTTAACCAAATATCGTTGTGTGGCATATCATTTGAGAAAGCTTATTTAATTCTGAATCCAAAAAGAATAATAACTAATATTAATACAAAAATAGTACAGCAAAATGGGACAAAATCGCAAAACACGATTTCGTTATTTTTTGGTCGCTATTTTTTAAAGGTTAAAGATATGGATGTGCAAATTTCACCGTTGCTTTTTTCTTGAAATTCTACATAGAAATGATGTGTCACATCACCACCTTCCTATTTAAAGAAACAAAGTTATATTCAAAATGACGGGTCCAAGATAGCGGATAGATTTTTTGAAATCTTAATAAAATAGTATTTTCACATAGAGTAGGTACCTCAATCACATTTAAATATTAAACCGTTTCAAGACTTAATTGTCACCCTGTATAATATGTGTATAGAAAGTTCCAACAGGGTCTCAACGCAGGGGTCTCCCATAGTAAGAGATTTTGGTTTTACAGTAATTCAGCATTTGTGTTTATCTTTAAAAAAGAATTCCTACAAATATAAATACATAAAATGTATGTCGTGTTTAAATGATTCGCCCAACTTGTGATATTTCTACTGCAGTTGTCTTCTGTTCAGCGCTCACTATTTCGAAAACAGTGATCCTAATTTGTCGAAAGTTGTAATTTGGTAGGAAGGTATTTCTCAACAGAAAATGGTAGTATATAATATATTTATGACTTGCTTTATTCAGTAGTAGTTTGTTGAAAATACAAAATTAAGCGTTATTTTCCCGCATAATGAAAATAATTCGTCTGTATAATTCACTCACACTGGAATTTAAATTTTCCTCTTGCGTGTCCACTTTTCAAAATGTTTGACGTATTAATCTGCAAGAATATGCTTGTTTTTAAGTTTAAAATTTCCTAAAATTTACTTAAAATTTCTTAAATTTTATAATTTTGAACGTTTTTTGCGTTTTTTCACACATCTCTTTCTATACTACGCTTATTAGGAAAACAATTGTTGGTATTCCGTCTGTAGAAATCATTTCAATTATTATTGACATCATAATATACGAGAACCTCCTTGTTTTTCAGTTTTATGGTGAAAATTTATTTTTATGTTCGTGGTATTGTAATTGTTTTATTGGGATTAGATGAGAAGACTAAAAACGATAAATCATGCCGCTATCATTAATTTAATCATTTGTTACACGCTTTATACTAGGTGAATCAAACGTCGGGACCCCTCTATATTTTCCCCCCCAATTAAATATACAGAGATATCCTTTGGGGAGGGTCATGCAATCTTGGCAGAAGTTTCATTTTAAGTGTTTGAAAATTTTGAGTGTCCCCCAAAAATGGGGGATTTGGGGGCAACTTAAAATATTTAAATGTAAACCCCCTTTACGTGACCCCTCATTTTGAAGTGCTTACAAAAACTTAACGAATGGTGGAAACCAGAGTTCGCTATCTCTTCTCTATCCAAAATGGTAATTAATTACATAACTTTATTCATAATCTGCAATCCTGGTGGCTATAAGCATAATGTTTAAAACAGTATCAAGATCATGTGGTAAAAATTTAACTGTCATATCTTTTTTAGTTCAAAAGCTATTCAAAGTGAATTAATGTGAAACACAGGGAAAATAATTAGCGGCAAATACTGTTCAAAGTTTATATTCACGAAAACCTTGAAAATAAGGTGGTTTTTACCTTCTAAAACCCTTCTGATCCATACGTTTTTCCTTCTTTGGAGTTCTTCATTTCTTTCTCTGTCAACTTAATTGATTTTAAAAGTTGTCTATATTTATTGTACGTGTCTTAACCTTTGCGAATGCGAAGACAATGACTATCTGTTTTCTTAGCACGACTTGCGGTACTTTTGCCCGGAGAAAGCCCAAACCGGTTCATAAGATGTGCCATGGTTTGGAGGTATCCTTCATTATATACACAGATACCCCCACATCCTTCCTTTTAGCTTTAACTACGGTTTTGGGGATTTCACTCCAGATAAGTCCGTGTAAGGCTTTAGCGTATTACGTCTTACCCGCCGAGCATATTTTGAGTAGGTTTAAAGAGTTAGTTTAAAGTAGCTTTAAACTCCTAATAAACTTTTTCTGTGTTTGTTTAAGAAGTTGTGCCACATAACATGAATAAATAAGAACTGAATTACGTTTGAAAGAGCTAAGATACAAGCGGTTATTTCACCTGTCGCACTATTTTACTAGAGCTAACAAATAATAACCAAAACTGCTTGAAATTTCACACACCTACTTCTAAGAACATGTACGTTAAAAATAAATGATACAAAAATTTTCTGGAAAAATTTCCAAAATTAGTTTTTAAGGAGGCGGATCCCCTTAATTTTGAAAATTATTAAACCCTAATTTTAGACTCATTACAAATTATTTAATAACTAGCTGACCCGTACGGCGTTGCCCGTGGAGGTTGGTATTTTCAGTCTTTTTAACGTAATTGTATTCTTTTTAAGTGTTCAGTCAGTGAGTGGTATTTGGCTTATATATATAGAGATCTTAAATAATAAAAGCACTATTGTCATAATAATAAAAGATCCGAAATTATGATATTAGTAACTTTGATCCCCCCAAACCTCTACTAAAATTTCGAAACTTTTCATACCCTTTCTTAGTGAGCACCTTTGGCCCTAGAGGAAGCTGCATACCAAATTTAATTCCAATCCGTTCGGTAGTTTTGAAGAAATCGTGATTTAATAACTTTGATCCCCCCAAACCCCTCCTAAAATTTCGAAACTTTTCATACCCTTTCTTAGTGAGCACCTTTGGCCCTAGAAGAAGCTGCATACCAAATTTAATTCCAATCCGTTCGGTAGTTTTGAAGAAATCTTGATTTAATAACTTTGATCCCTCCAAACCCCTCCTAAAATTTCGAATTTTTTGAAACCCTTTCTTAGCGAGCGCCTATGGTCCTAGACGAAGCTACATACCAAATGTCATTCCAATCCGTTCTGTAGTTTTGGATAAATCGTGATTTAGTAATTTTTACCCCCCAAACCCCTCCTAAAATTTCGAATTTTTTGAAACCATTTCTTAGCGAGCGCCTATGGTCCTAGAGGAAGCTACATACCAAATTTCATGCCAATCTGTTCGGTAATTTTGGATAAATCGTGATTTAGTAATTTTTACCCCCCAAACCCCCCTAAAATTTCCAATTTTTTCAAACCCTTTGTTAGTGAACACTTATGGCCCTAGAGCTACATACTAAATTTAATTCCAATCCGTTCGGTAGTTTTGAAGAAATCGTGATTTAATAACTTTGATCCCTCCAAACCCCCCTAAAATTTCGAATTTTTTCAAACCCTTTCTTCGTAAGCACCTAAGGCCCTAGAGGAAGCTACATACCAAATTTCATTCCAATCCGTTCGACAGTTTTGAAGAAATCGTTTTTGAATACCTTTGATCCCCCCAAACCATCCTAAAATTTCGAATTTTTTCAAACTCTTTCTTAAGGAGCACCTATGGCCCTAGAGGAAGCTACATACCGAATTTCATTACAATCCGTTCGGTAGTTTTTGAGAAATCGTGATGAGTAAGTGAGTGAGTTAGTGGTATTTCGCTTTTATATCTATATATATTAAAAGAATTTGGTCAAAACCTATTTCCAATCGCCCAGCCTCTCCTAATGGACCGATTTTGATGATTTTTGTTTTAAAATGTGTCTTATTACCTGTAGATATGTCATCAAGCATAGAAAATATCCTAGGACATTAGGGCTACGCCCCAGTGGCCCTCAAAGTTTCAATGTTAATCTTATGGAAGAAAGATTTCTATTGATTTTATCAGGGGCACAAAAACAGCTGTTCGTATGAAAAGCTTAAAACAGCTGATTTTGATCAACAGCTGATTTTGATCAACAACTGATTTGGATCAAAAACTGAATATAATTTTAGGTTAGGTAAATCAAGCAATAGCGAAGCAATAGCAACACATCATGTTTGTTTACTTTCATTACCATAGCAACATTACTTAGAAAATTTTAAGAGTATTAACTTTTTGAGGTTACATTGACAAACTAAAAACAAACACAAACAAAAATCAACGAAAAATGCTAACTATATTTTAATTCAATTCAAACATTGGTTGTTACAAACCTATTATATATATAAAACAGCTAATTTGGATCAAAAACTAAACATAATCATTCACAGATATGTCAAGTCTTATATATTATCATCCGTTCAGCCGCTATTCACCCGAGAAGGAGCTCCGGTATACAATCCTTCAAATTTCCCATGTATATCTTATGGAGATAATGTTTAATGAGTTTTGCCAAATAAAACAGCTGATTTATGCTCGGTCACCTATGTACAAACGAGCCAAAGATTAACGAGATTCTTTATCGAATTTTCCACCTGCGAGCGAAGCGAAGCAGCCATCTGAGGCCGAAGGCCGAGCCGGGGTTGGGACGCGGAGCGTCCAGGGGCAGAGCCCCTAGTATTAGATTATTGTATTATTATATTATATATTTATTAAAATTATTATATTTTGCAGAACAAACTCGTCATACTTAAAATGATTCTCTCTCTCTTCCAACACAACTGCTCCGACTAATTTATAACATTCATAAAGAACCGCTTAACGTTGCAATGTACTTCAAACAAGAGTATTTAAATTAAGGCCTTCTGTACCACCGAGAGTATATCGCTAGAGGTAATGGAAAAGTTTTGGTTGTGCTAAACAATTTTAAACTTTTATTAAATCTAAAGTTTACGAGTCCCCTTTGTGTTCGCCTAATGCGACGTCACCTTCAAGGCTAGTCAAAATCCTTTCGCAGTTTTACCACTGAAAGTAATACGTACGCTCAAAATACACGGTGTGTCAGGTTTGGGAGGTTTATTGATTTATAGTGATTTTACTTGGTTTGCAGTAATTTGACTGTAGAAGTGTTTTTTATTTTTAGGGTCTGCTCCAGTAAACGAGAAAGCAGCCGGCGACGCCAGCGCTTCATTCTAAAGCCGTATCTAAAAAGTGCAATTTCTTGCAGCTGAACGCTTTGACATTGCCTCATTTCAAACCATTTTATAAATCAATCTTTTGTAATAGAGTGCTGAAAAACAACTGACTATTCTTTATAAAATTGTGGATCTGGATTGCGATACACTTTTAATTATACGTTTTTTATTGTGTAAAGAAAAAAGTTCAAACTTGGTACTTCAAAAATGTTAATTACGTGACAACAGCTGATTTCAAATTTTGAAACTATTATTTATGGTTCTAACTTTTAGATAGCGTTTTGTAGCGTAGACCTGAGCATTGCTGATTTTTTTAAACCTTTATTATAACTGATAGTATGAAATATACGAAATAATTTGATTTGAACATTTAACATTATTTACCATTTTAGCTTTGAGATTATTTTTAATCCTAACCTGTATTGTAAATAAACATAACATAATAAGTGTATAGAAGGGGCCAACAGGGCGGCGTGTGAAGCATGCAGGGGGATCCCCAGTTGCAAAATAAAAACACAAATAATAGCAAGCAATCAAATTAACCATAGTATTATAAAACTGGCTTCAATATAACAAAAAAGAAAACTGGAAGAATATCTGTCCAATATCGTGTTAGAAAATATGGTGGACTTCCGTATTCCCATTTGAGAATTGGGTTATTCGTCATTCATATCGAACTACTATGTTCAACCAACTTCATACGTAGAAGAAAAAAGAAAATGTTAATGACGAATGTGAGGTAGAGGAAAGATAGTTTCTCATATGAATAGTAATTGAGTGAGATGGTATAATAGAGCTGTATAAATGTAAAGGTCAGCACAGCATGCTATGGCATTGACCTGGCCGACGCTACTTGGCTAATAAAACTTCAGTAGGGCTATGATTCTTTTAATTCACACTTGCGTATGAACTCTGCAACCACGCGATGCACTTATTTTATATTGGCGTTATTACTTCGTTTGTTTGGTCGTGCGATTAATTAATCGTTAACATTTTTTATTACAATTTGATTACACTTTGTTACAGACAAGACGAGTTTGCGGAATCTTTTCCTTTAAAAATCTGTCCACATAACAAATCAGATACACTACAACTTGAGCAAATAAGGAAATACATTTCTTAAACGACTGCAAGTCAAATACACTTGAAATTATGATTTGGTTGTTGTATTGGATTCCCATTCGGTCTAGCACGAATGCGTAGACGTCATTCTCATTGAGTTGCGTATTGGTTTTACTGTTTCCTTCGGAAAATCTTGTTTGATCTCTAAAAATTATCGTTGGTGCTGTAAAATCAGGTTTATTATTACTGAGTTGTGGGCTCCAATTCGGAAAGAAATCGAAGATAATTACCAATAAATTTTTGCGTTTAAACATTTTAAATATTAATCGAAATTGTGCGTAACATCAAGATTGTTTATCCAAATTAAGTAAAATCAACAAATTGATCGCAGGTAATATTTGTTTAATGTTTTTCTGTATCTTGTACTACTGTACTTTTCCCCGATACATTAAAGCGTAAAAATAATAAGACAACTATAAAACTGGCAATATGCCTAGAATACTTAACCTATCTCAGACCAAAATATCCACGTTCTGGGAGTTTTTGTCAAATATACATAGTCCAAAGCAAGGCCGTGGCCAGGGGGGGAGGATTGGTCAAACTCCCCCGAAATTTGGCTGTAAAAATTAATGCTAGGTTTAAAAAGTGCAAGTTAAATTATAAAATAGACAACACAACAGGTGATCTAGCAACATATTTTACATTATACTAATATTTAGATTTGCTTGACTACAACGTACAATACACATGGATGCAGTAGGTTACAGACTTACTCTCTTGTGAGCTTGATCTGATCTATTAAATAAGAAAACTATGATGGTTCAACGAAAATACTTTACTCTAACAAAACACGCAATGCATTGTGTATTGAAAATACTCCCAATACGGGGGTTGGCGTGCGAAGCATGCGATGCATTGTGTATTGAAAATACTCCCAATACGGGGGTTGGCTTGCGAAGCTCGCAATGCACTGTTCGTCGGCTGCTTCTCCTGACCTGACCCAAAGGAAACGTTTTACAAATTAAACTAAACTATTTTACAGATGTTTATTTATTAAGTACCTTCCCAAAATATGTGTATGTATTAAAAGTAAAACGTTCTATCTGAAACATGCTACTTGAAATTATTTCTCTCACCATCCTGGTTAGATCGAAAAGAGTTTCACTGTTTCAAAATGAAGAGAAGATACGAAACGGATTTCTAACTTATATCCGTAACAAATGTAAAACTTATAATTTTAGTGAAAATGCCTTTATTTTCATTGGAAGTACAAGTGCTTCGTACTGTTTACAGATGTTTTGTTTAAAAGACACCATAAGATATGATGGTTTTGGAGATTCTTACCTATCGAGTGAGGTGGCCTTGAAAATCAAGATGTAATTTGTTCATATTTATCTCTGATACAAGTGTGAGTTTAACATTTATTTCTAAAACTAGGGAGCGAAGGTTACTCAGGTGGCAAGGCGGCGCGGCGCGGTACCAAACGCTAGGGTCATACTTGCATCAATGATTAATATTTCCTCACTAGATGTAGATTAATTAACATGGCTGTGTTGTACTAGTTTGATGGATGCCGGTGGCATAGAAATCTCGCAAACTTCACGAAAAACAGTAGTAATTCCTTACGTGTTACAGGATGAACGCAGAAATTTGAAAACAATGTTAAGAACAATAATTCGACCACGCAGCTGAACCGCTGACAAGAGTTGAGCAAATTTCCAAAATTAAGTTCATAGGCCTATGTTTTTGGGTTTCAACCAACAATTTGTTAAGTAGGTCTATTCACGACGGTGCTGAATAGCTGCAAAATGCTTCGCTCGCCATTCCGCATATTGGGAGTATCTTCAATACACAATGCATTGCGTGCTTCGCACGCCATTCCACATATTTTGAGTATTTTCAACACACAATGCATTGCGTGCTTCGCACGCCATTCCGCACATTGGGGGTATTTTCATTACATAATGCATTGCGTGCTTCGCACGTCAACCCCATGGTAAAATCCACCACATGGCTTTGAACCGGGTACTTTTATAGAATTTTACGTTTTGATCAATTTTGGGGGGAACCAAGCGAGTTATAGATATTTTGTTTGTTTTAACAAACACAAAAGTTAAAGGGGGGGGGGGTGGGAACTTTTAAGACACCTGGCATATATATATGATTTTCAATGACACCCTAAAACGTGTTCTGAGGACCATGATCGGTGCTCATTTGCTACTCCCGACCTTGGGTCTTACCATAAGGGCCACTGCAATAGCTCATTTTTCCTATGGAAATTCGCTAATAATGCTTATGCACTGTACTAATTACTACAAATAAAACATTTTTATAATTTTCAGTTTTAGAAACACATTATTTGATAAACACCTTGTTGCATGTTCCAACAAGGGACACTCTGTAGTTATTTTGTTTTTTGTAGATGAAAGATTTTAGCACACACGAAAAATAAAAATTTTATTATACCGTTGTGCGTGGTATTACGCTCACCTCTAGCTTTATACAAATTAAGTAAGTCCGTTGTCTTTCCCAGAATCAAACCATTGTAGTAAGCCACTTTGGAAGTTCGAATGAGGTTACTTATGTTAAAGCTATAATTGAAAGCTGAGGGGACTAGATCGATAGAATCAGAGTCTGGGTTGATGACAATTAGGAAGGCGCCAACACGGCGGTGTCCTCACCCTCCTCCCGTCTCTCCCTAAGGACCCGGAGTGAGGGGCTGTGTCTTTAATACGTGTCCACCTTATTGTGCCGTAGATTAAAGGATTTAAAGTAGAAGATAACGTTCAATTACTGTGATTTGGATCCGTCGACCCATTGCGGATTTTCCACCAAAAATACGATGCAAGTACATTAAAGCCCAGAGACCCAGACCTGAAACTGACAATGTTTACCAACAGCCCAAGCAAAAATCATCAAAATGTACCCAAAAGTCCAAGTCGTTTTTGTATGTAATTAACCTCAGAATAATGCGAGAAACCATCCAAAGTTAATTTTTGTAGATCATTTTTTAGTAATTATGTTTTTTTGTGGTGCGTACACTTAACTGTACACATGGGCCCGGGGTGAAATTTGCTCCTATTTGTCCGTGTACAAAAATGTGTACACTGATAAAATTTAGTTTAAAACTATAAAAAGTATTTTGTTTTGTATATCTATTATTGCATACAAGTATGTACAAGTTAAAAGAGGTAATACACAATGCGATTAATAAAACAAAGGATAAACTAAAATAAGATTTATCATTTCATATGACTGTAACAGCCTTCTAAAATAAACATTACATGGTACAATCAAGTGTACACAGGGGCCGATTGGAAAGTTTGCTTTGTACACTTGAGTGTACACACGGGCCGATTGGAAAGTTTGCTGTGTCGCTTGAGTGTACACACGGGCCGATTGGAAAGTTTGCTGTGTACGCTTGAGTGTACACACGGGCCGATTGGAAAGTTTGCTGTGTACGCTTGAGTGTACACACGAGCCGATTGGAAAGTTTGCTGTGTACACTTGAGTGTACACAGGGGCCGATTGGAAAATTTGCTGTGTACACTCAAGTTTACTCACTTAAATGTACACATGGGACTTAACGTGTTATAGTTTGTTTTCTAATTCCCGCTATTCTCGTTATTTTTTTTTATTTTAATGAGAACAGTTGTAATGAAATTCAGTATGTTTCGGGAGACGTACTTTTATAACTACTATGTCTACAAGAAGTTTACGGACAAATGAATAATCCTGTAAGAGTCTTTTATCCATGCGTTTACGTTTGTTCGAACTTCGCGTATCAGTATTAAATTGAGTTATATGAGACATGCGCTCCTCTACCGTGAATAAAAAGTACCATTTGACTCAGTCTAGTTTGGAAACGCAGCTTTCGGGAAAGTGTGAGCACTAACGAGTGAACAACATCAACCTATGGATTCAATTTTTTTTTTAATGGTATGTATCACTCAAATTGAACCATGTTTTATCACTAAGTTATATTTTCACGTAATACATTATTTTAATCGTTCTCTCATTAACTTCTCCAATAACATATTAACAACATAGGTTTACCTAAACGGACGTTGTCTACGTGTTAAAGGAAACTATTATTCAGTCAGACTAGACTTTAATTTACGATAAATATAAGATATTAAATTTTTTTCAAGCGATTGCAAAGAAAGGCAACATGTTTATTATTAGGCTTTCAATGCCTCCAATATGTAAGTAAAACACATCTTGACTACAAATTATGGTTGTGCAAATTATTCCCCTCTGTGGCTGCTCAAATCACGAATGGAGTCTTTAAATGTAATATCCCGCAACTTTTCATTTTTGATATTTTTTACGCACAAGTTCTTATAACTTTTTAATTGCTAAAGCTACAGTTATGCAATTTTTACCACTTCTTTAACAGCTTATAATGCAACTTTTTGGGTATTTTTATTCCTCTAGAACAAATACAAGAGTATTCACAAAAATTTGTTTAATCACAAATTTATTTAATGTACATATATATTTTTTGTAAGGTCATAACTACTAAACTTTTAGTAGTAAGAATTTGACTATACCCAAAAAGTGAGTACCTTTCATCTACTTCAAAACATGCTATCAAACGGCTAAATTGGTTCAGTAGTAAACAAGTTAGGCCTATAAAAGATTTTAAAACACACATTTTTTAGGTTCCATTGAATATAAAAAAATAGTTCATAATTAAGAAAGGACTATTATAGAAAATACCTATTTTCAGTAGGGAATCCCCTTAAAGCTTTTATTTTATGCCTCTTAGACTCGTGCAGGAGTGGGAGCAGAGTAAATCGCAAGTTAACCCAACGCTAATAACTAGGTTGTAAGTAGGTTCCAACCGCAGCGAACTGAACATGCGTTTTTAATCCCTTACTCGTCTGTACCGTGCATAACTTAAAAATAATTCGACCACGCAGCTGAACCGCTGACGTGAGTTGAGCAAATTTCCAAAATTAAGTTTATAGACCGATATTTTAGGGTTTCGACCAACAATTTGGGAAATAGGTCTATTCGCGACGGTGCTGAATAGCTGCAAAATGGTTCCACGCCATTCCACATATTGGGATTGTCTTCAATACACAAAGTATTGCGTGTGCTTCGCACGCCATTACACATATTGGGATTGTCTTCAATACACAAAGCATTGCGTGCTTCGCACGCCATTCCACATATTGGGATTGTTTTCAATACACAAAGCATTGCGTGCTTCGCACGCCATTCCACATATTGG
>JAGFPH010022396.1:0-12634 GCA_018207615.1 Philaenus spumarius | reverse complement strand
GTCAAACAATTTGTTCTGTTA
The DNA here is from genome assembly GCA_018207615.1 of Philaenus spumarius. Classification (NCBI taxonomy): domain Eukaryota; kingdom Metazoa; phylum Arthropoda; class Insecta; order Hemiptera; family Aphrophoridae; genus Philaenus; species Philaenus spumarius. The sequence continues at coordinate 12,613 of JAGFPH010022396.1, read as the reverse complement.
TGCACCACAAGATATATACAAAGTTTTGTTAACTTATTTTCAGAAAAAAATAATAAATAAAGAAATAGGGTTAAAGGGACTTTATGAACACTCTGTATATATATTATTATAAATTGAAGACTTCAGGGGAAGAACCTCATAAGTCAAATTTTTTCAAATATTACTGGAGAGCTGTTTTAGAGTTTCAATTTAATATAGAGTTCCCCTTTGTGCTATTACTTATTAAATGTGTATATGTATCTTCTGACTTAGAATGTTATTCCCCTGAGCTATTGTGTTAAAAAAAGGATAGTTTTAGTTTCAGGACACACAATATGACAGGGAAAATGGATTTATCAGGTTCTTCAGATGTAGTTTTATATCAAAATAAAAATATTATATTTTAATTGGTTTCTATTTTATATTGATATACCAAAAAAATATTTATAAGTTATTAATATAATAATGAAGCAATTAATAATCGATTATGTTTATATGTTATACGAAGATGTACGAAGGTTTCCAAAGTTAAACGAATTGGTATCTCTTCTTTAAATTTGTATAACTGAATAATATTGATAATATAAGCTTGTATTTATATTCATTGTACAAAGCATTTATATTTATAGAATAGTATAATATATAATATAGTATTTATATTCGTATAACTTCAAAGCAAGTCTTTAACGTAAAAAATACAAACTTAAATTATACGCTTATATAGTAACCAAATAAACAACTATTTACAGTATAAAATAATCATTTATTTTGTTATTCGCCATTCCGACTACTGTTATAAATCGATATAATTTGAACAACTTACCGTCGTCAGTTAGTCAAATTTGTCGTATTGTACTTAGTGGCGTTTAATTTCTTGGAAAAATAAATTGGAATTCTAAATTCCACCAACAAATAAAAACGGGCATTAATAAATGCAAACACTTGTTCAGTGAGGATGAAAAGAAGTTTAATAAGATGATCACACCTTTCGCACCGCTATTGAGATCTTTACCAAAAATACACAAACCTGAGCAACCAATAAGACCATTAGTTAATTTCAGAAGTGCACCTTCATACAGATTAACCAAAACATTGAATAAATTGATTCGGAAACATGTTCACTTTAATAATAGTTACAGTTTAAAAAACACGCAAGACCTGATTTCAAAAATAAAAGACATACATGTTAAAACTGGCGCATCCTTAGTTTCATTTGATATAAAAAATTTGTACACTAACGTACCAGTAAAAGAAACTATTCGAATATTAACCAGCACACTGAAAACCAGCAAAACCATGAAAAATTAACAAATTGATGAACTATCTGATTTACTTAATATATGTCTATCTCAGAACTATTTTCAATTCAATAACAAATATTACGCCCAAAACAACGGATTAGTCATGGGATGCCCTTTGTCGAGTATCATGACAGAAATATTTTTTATGTAATATAGAAAAAAATAGCATCATTAATGTTAACAATAGACACAATAAAAACATCGTCTACTATCATAGATATGTAGACGACATTATTGTTATGTACCAAGGAACTTGTAGACAAATTCAAAGTTTTGCAACATACTTCAACAGCATACATTCAAATTTAAAATTCACAACCAAAATACAGAACAACAATTCAATTAATTTTCTAGATCCAACCATAACAATATTGAATGACAACCATAATTTCAAAATATACAGGAAACCCACTCACACAAACCATACTATTCACGCCACCTCTAACCATCCATCTTCCCATAAAATGGCAGCCTACAATAGTTTCATACACAGACTTCGCAATATACCTATGACACATCAAAACTTTCAAGAAGAATTCAACACAATAAAATATATTGCCATTAGTAATGGCTACTCACCATCCATTATTGACAAAATATTTAATAAACAAGAGAAGAAGTCTCCAAGACCCAATACTAAATCTGAAAACAAATATATTGTTTTACAATATCACAAGCAGTTAGCATACAATATAGGCAACGTTTTCCTTAATCAAGGGTATTCCACAGCGTTCAAAACCAAGAACAATTTACAGATTATTATTAACTAAAAAAAAAGTGATAGGCGATAAATTTGACAGCACAGGCATTTACGAAATCTCTTGCACTGATTGCCCAATGAAATACATTGGACAAACAGGTAGATCCTTTAGAAAGAGGTTTAAAGAACATATCCCGACACCCAAACAAATGCTACGTCAAAGAAAAGTTGAATCGAAATACACCGAACATCTTATTCTAAACAACCATAAATATACAACGATCGATGACAACTTGAAAATACTCCACCACTGTTAAAAAGGAAAATTTATGAATGCACTTGAACAATACGAGATATATAAAATGTTCAAAACTAATTTAGATACAATACTTAACAAAAAATTACATTTCGAATCCAACTCATTATATATGATACAATAATAACAGAAACACAATAGACCGTACCGTTCCCCTCTCTTACTTTTCCTAATCACAAACCAATTCCTACATTTCTGTAAGATAAGAAATAGTTCAGTGCTAAACAGTGGGCCTACCGGAAATGTTTTTAATAAATGTGATTTTAAATTATTTAAATGTTTGTGAATTTTGTGTTAAGTGTTCCATGACAACGGAGGATTTCCTCCAAACCACTTGATAATGGCTGAATAGCCGAAACGGCCGTCGTCTACAATACGACAAATTTGACTACTGACGACGGTAAGTTGTTCAAATTATATCGATATAAAATAATAATGAAATATTAAACACAATTTTACAAATAAATAGCTCAAAAGGGGGAGAGAGCGCCGTGACATTCATGTTCAACTTGAAGCACCCACACACTATCAAACATGTTCGACGAGCTAGTTGGGATCGAGCGACTCGTCGAACATGTTCGATATTGTGTGGGCTCTATCCCAACATGCTCGTAAGTTTTGTTGGGTCAGACAGGTTGGGACATGTTCGGGCGTGTGTGGGGAACTGTCGATCGTCTCGACCTGACTCTGACTAGACCTCAGTTTACCTAGTTTAATGGCACAGAAGTGTTGTGATTGAGGTTATAAAATTTCGTTTAAAGAAAATATATTTTTACAGAATTCATTTAACTTTATAGGGATCAAAGGGTTATTCGGCGCATAAAAAGCAAAGGCTATTGTAATAAACAATCGCTTAAAGAAAAGTCCACCGTCCTGATTGAAAAATAAAAGAACGTTTTTCGACTTGTTTCGGTCCAAAAACCATTGTTTAGACCACAAGCATCGATTGTTTTCTTCTTTTTATTTCTCAAACATAAATCACCAGCACAAACAGCTACGGTTGACCCAATATATCAAAATTGAGCAAGACGTTCGACTGTGTGTTAACAACACCCAACTTGTCGGGTTCGACCTCAGGTCAAATTCGGCAAGCGTGTTCAATAGTGAGTGGTTGGGCTTTTACACTTACACTCACAAAACACATTTAGAAAAACTTAGATTTATCTTTGATGACTAACAAATCAATATAACAGCAACATAATAACAATTAAAACAACTTGATAACAGTTACACAATAATAAAACTATAAAATCATAAACACAGAAATACAATATTATAAAAATAACGCAGCATTTATTTAATTGTTTCCAAAAACACCTCTTTTATAAATGTTCAGAGTGTTGGTCTTTACCCCAACCAGTGTGTAGCTAAATTGTATAGTCGTCCCCTGTCATACAAAACCCATGTCAAAATGACCCTGTCCGAGGCAATCTGAGAATCCGTACCATTTCTAGGTGACAGCTGGTTCTCCCCTTTGAAACCAGATAACCAATATTAATGACCGTCTGAGGATCTGACTTGTTGTCCGTATAACACTGCATTAGGTAAAATAATAATAACAATGAGTACCTCGGCGTGCAAAGGCAAGTCAATTTCCGTAAACCTCCATTGAATTGAATATTTGTTTTTGTGTGTTTATGCTCCAACATGTGAAATCACTAATATATTGATAGTGTAATAGTTTATTTGTACTGAGAAAAACATTCCAGTAGAACATTTCTGTTCGTTTTTTGACAATGCCTCTCGTTGTAGGCCTTTTTATGTTTCGGATAGGGCAATGCAGAAAGTGCTCATAGTACTTCGGTTTAAACGACTGGCTACAGAAGATCCGGTTAGACAACAGAGTTTATAATTTATTAAAACAACAATAAGTTGATTTATCGCTCAGTGACGTCCATCATCCATGTAATGGAGAATTTCCTCAAATAAACATTATACTTAAACGCAATGAGTTGCTTCTTAGATAATAAGGTGATTATATAAAAGTCCCTTAACCTCCTCAGCTAGCCTTCACCAGATAATATCTGCCTGCGTATGAATAGTTATTAAAGCAAATGTGAAGTGATGGGTATAAAGTCGCGCGGCCATTATGTACGTATGACTAAGATAACCACCATTCTACACATACACATACCCTGGCATTTTATTTTCTAAATTAAATCTACCTACAAATATTTTTGAAGTGGGACCTCTATAGACGTGGCATGGCAGATTTGCCTGTATCAGACGAAAAGTGAAACGCTTCCCCTTCTCCGGCAGTTGAAAGTATTATGTTTGCGCATTGCGAGAAGAAGGAGATATAATCATACGTCATAGACAGTCTACGTGCATGCGCCGCGTGTACTATGTTAATACGAATCATAGGAAACTGGTACACATATTGATTATCATACTGTACTTTACCTGAACACGATTTAATATTCATTTAATTTTGTTATTTTACTCAATGATCTGGAATACTTACACCAGTCCCCACCCCCTCCTTTCACCAGTCTCCTCTCATTGTCTCTACCAAATCCTCTCCCCAATCCTTACCATCCCCTTTCACTGGTCCTCACCATCAATGTATAATTGATATCCCTCATGGTTATTGGTATTGCTTCGAGGGATAGCCGGCATATTGAGTAGATCTTGTATGCAAAGTTTTGATGTGTCGTTGCTTTTAAAATATTAGTTTTATAGTTCTTGCACGAACTACTTGAATTGCATCAGTACATAATGAAATTTGAGGCGCTTGCTTAATTTTGTCAGTACAATCAGCTCAACCGTCCAACATCTCCTGGTGGTGTACTAGTACAGTTGTTGCAAAACCAAATATAGGTGTTTAATTTTAAATTTAAATAAACGTAAAAGTCACCTTGCCAACGCCTTTTGCTGATTGACGGATTACGTAAGATATAAACAAGTATTAAAAGATTATATAAGCATGTTTTATAATTAAACTTGTATTACCTATTCATTCTCATCGAATTATTTATGAAAATTATTATGCTTTTACTTATTTGTGAAGTAAATTATAGTTTCTTTGTTTGCCTTTTTGTATTTTTATTAAAATGGTAATGTAATTACGTGAAATGGTATAACTACAAATAAATAAAACCATAAAAAGAAGAATTAATTGAGAATAACACTGGTAAATTATTGTGTTAACATATCGTTTGTTAACAAAGTATATCAACATTAAAAGTCTAAAGCAATTCATAATAGAAATTTTAACTAAAACTTCTTACATAAGTGTGGAGAGTGATAAGAACGTTACAATATTCAAAATTAAACTTACGCGATAAATAATGTTGTAAATCTTCTAAACCTTCAGTGTCTTGACGTACAACGTATGTTAATGATTTCTGTTCTAACTTCGCTTTGACGAACTTTACACGTCCAATGTGTTATTCAATTCAATATAGAGGTAAAATGTTGACTAATAAGCAAAAGAATAGATTTATTCCGAAGAACAGATATCTATAGTGATATCTCGTCTGGATTAAAGCGACCAACCACTGTTTCCTTCACTTCCGCCCAATTACCACAAACTTCATTGGAATGCATTATGGTATATATGACATAAGTTTTGATGAAGCAGGTTGGCAACCCAGTTACTGACAACTAAATTACGTGAACTAAACGCTGCTAACTGGCGTAAAGTAATGGCAACTCAAATACATCGACCACGCAGCTGAACCAAGAATGTGAGTTGAGCAATTTACAAAATTAAGAGATATGTTTTAGGGTTTCAACCAAATATTTGGGAAATTGATCTACTCACGAATATGGTGAATAACTGTCTGCGTGTACGAAATATATTAGTAGAATTTTATTGCACATCGCCTTTAGCCCCAGCTCAAGCACTGCTCGTTCCACTCGCGTAAGACAAACTCGCTTCGTTGGATTTGAACCGGATAATTTTATGTTATTTTACGTTTTGATCGATTTTGGGGCTATAAGGAAGTGCAAAACCTTAAAAAAAAATTATTCTAGTACGATAATTTTTTTTAAAGTTTTGCTTCAGGTCAAGAAATTTGCTTCCAGGTGTTGGATTTTTTTGGCTAATGGCTTGTCTGGGCAACTTAGAAAACCAACGTGTGTACCAAATTTGGACCAAATCGAACCTAAAATACAACCGTCAGAGTATGAACACATATTATGTACTACACAAAAAGTATATGACACCTCAAAACGTGTTCTATTGACCATGATTGGTGCTCATTGATAACTTCCAACCTTAGCTGTCACCACAAGACTAACTGCAATAGCTCCTTTATCTTATAAAATAATCAAATCAGGCATAATTCTCTTTATAAAGATTGCGTAAATTGCTGAAAAACTATTACATCTTTACCGCAATGTAGGTTTGATATAGGATACACAGAGTAACATATATCCCGTGCAGAACATCCTCAGACAGAGGCACTTCAATCGTGTTAGTGTGTATTTGTAGGGGGGGGAGGGGGGATAGCGGTGACTTGGATGGATGCTGACGCATGCGCATTAGGGCCAGAATTTTGCGTAAATGACAGGAATTTTTGTATATAATAGAGGGATGAGTGTGACCTACCACGAAAGTACGAACAATAGTGATCAACAAATTACGTACAATTTTAAAAACATGTAAATTAATTCTTTAGAAATCATTTCCAACTAGACCTACAATAAACCCGACCGGCTAATAAACATACTTTTCCTTTTTACTTAATGGGGACGTAGTTTTTAGTTCTGAATTTTCTTCTAGTGGAAAGTATGTTATCATTTTATGACCAAATTACATGGCTTAATGGACATTTGTATCTTAACGTATTATCAATTTTGAAATAAAAAAGTTTGAAGAGAAACACAAAACGTATTTTACTATAATCGACTCAACAAAGTAAAGTCATAACGAAATATCGGTAGGTCGAACAAAATTACATTAAGTTCAAACTTAATTATCTTTGTCAACGCTAATTGATATACCATTTAACTGTACCCAGCGATTAATGTAAACATGCCATCTCATATGAAGCATGAAGTGAAAGAACTGCAGTAATTTAATTGTACTAGGGTCGAGGCTCCATTGTTGGTAGACGGCTTTCAGTTTATTCAGCATATTGTTTCCATTGATTGAAGGCAAAAAACAGATTTAAATAGTTTTTAAATGTTTTATTGTGGATGTTAACATGAATGCATCCATGTTCTGCCCCTTTAAGCAAAATGCGGGTTTTAGTTCAAACTGGCTAGAAAGGAAATTACACCCAATATTATATTTTTAAGATTTAATTTATTAAAAAGAGGATAATTCGGTTTTACTGTTTGCAATTAGTTGACTCACGTTGCTTTATTCAGATGAAATATTTATGTGTTGACCGTAACCGTGCGCCGACATTAGCTGTGTTTCCTCATGCTCGTTCAAAATTGGGCTGGGCAATTATTGAAAATGTTTAGGAAGGAAACACCTTTAGGGTGTATTTTATGGTTGAAGTTGGTTACATCGTAAAAGATAACCATAAACAAGCGGAAACAAAGTTGGAAATTAAAAGGTAAATAAAAAAGACAGCAAAGCCATATTACTATTGAAACATTCCATAATTTCAAGACCAAAATAATATTTTTAAAAGATGGAATATAAAGACAACCGAATGCCAAAAACTAACCAAGATCGGTTTCAAATTATGCAACCAGAGAGGTCCAGTGGCAAAACGCAGAACTAAAAAGGCAAACTAAATAAAACCAATTACAACGGCATTCTAAGCAAATCAAGAATTTCTAGAACATAACAACTAATAAGACTCATAATATTTATATCCTAAATAATCCATTATATGACCCAACATCGATTATTTCTGTGAACATTAGAAACATCGAAATCGTCATCAAAATTAAACATTTTATCACGAATTCGACCTACTTCATAAAGACAAAAATCTCGTACAATTGAGCTAAATTTCATAAATATCTTGTTATTACAAGCAGATATCACAAAACTACGAATATCCAATGATTCTGAAAAAAAGGAGTGATAACTTAATACAAAAGAATAACTGAATTAGACGAAGAAAACCAAAATCATTTGCCATCTTTCAGCTAGAAAAAGCAGTATTCACGAGTAAGAATACCTAGCGATCTGATTGGTTGAAGATATTCAGCGGATTTATTTCGATTTTTCAAGAGGTAAACTTCCAAAACATCTATGTTTTCCTTTGAAAAAGAACTGTTTAGGAATTTCCAGCGTATAAATAAATAATCCTTAATGTATTTTAATATGCCATAATTGTTATATAATCTAAGGTAAAATTATAAATATAAATATAAGTATATATATATTTATAAATAATAAATAAATAAATATAAATTATAAATACACTGCCAAAATTATAAATAGCCTATAGAAATTTAAGTGCAGCAAATAAATATGGCATTTTCCCAAAGAAAGTATATTTTTGCAACAAAGAGAAATGGTATTATTGGATTGGTATGACCTAAGTCATGTGGCTCCATTCTATTTGGAAGATATTAATATAGAAATACCTGAACTAATATAGAAGGACATTTTCATATAAACATGACAATAAATAACCCATTGATAAATAATAAAAAGTTATAATATAGTCGACAAAATAAAACCTGCAGATAAGAAACTCAACATTTGGTGTGATATAACCCTTTACACATTCCAATTGTGTTAAATTATTTCAGACTTCAAAGCTTATAAGTTTAAATACAATAACTCTATTTTCGAGCATTATTCAACATAATAATGTTGGGCATAAAATAATTTTTCGTTTATTTGATTGAACTTTACATGTATATATTTTAGATATGTGATATAATTATAGGTTATATTGTGTTATGTGTATGTATATATAATTATTTAGTTTTACTAAATTTGGATGAAACCAGCATGATACCTTACCCCAAGATTAAGAATTTCATAAATATAATTGTAAATGAGCTCATATTTTAACAAATTTAATAAGAATTGACCTAATTTAAAATACATGAAATATGTATAACCATAGTTCAATATCAAGCACTTATGTATAGTAGCTATTAGATACTATCTTGTTTTGTATTGTAATTAATTTCTTTAATTTTTTGAATTTGAATAATGAATTAATTATGTACCTATATATATATGTATCCCGAATGAAGTTTGTGTATTGTGTATTCTTACTCTTGAACTTTATTAATAATTTATCTGTTTATTAGAACCCTTGAAAGATACATACTCGTATATAAAAAAAGGAAAATTATCCTTTCATATAAAACCAAGTTTCTTGAAATCTTTAAATATATAAATATCATTGTTCATTATAAACCATTGGTTATTATTATTTTGTTTTAATAAAAATCAAAGAAAAGATAAGGTTATTAAATTGGAAGACAACATTTTGGTAATGTTATAATATCTACTACTATTTTCTTACAATAACCATTTTAATACGCTGGCCTAACAGTTAAATATAAATCGTAACACATCAATTGACCTGTTGGACATAAAGTCAAATTTCGATTATAATTTTTAGGTAAATTTTCCCAGAATATGTCTATCTAGTTTTTTCATGTTCCTTAACGAAAAAGCTATTATCAAATAAAAAGTGTGGCCTATATATTATCCACTTACATAATTTAAATTAGTAAGTAAAATTACGAGAAAATCGAGCACTTACTGCTTATGTATTATACAATAATCTGAAGAAGCAGATTGGTAGAGTGGTGAATGCGTTAGCTCGGTGTGCTACATACACGGTTGGAACATTGTAGGTAACCTATACCATTGAAGAAACAATACTATAAGAAGCGAAACCTAATGGGTTTTAAGCGGACGCTTGTGTGGTAGTTCAGATCGAAGTCACTCGGAGCGCCACCAGTCTTTTGCTGCTCCTTGAGACGAAACTGACATTATAGGCAGAGTTTAAATTTCGCCGCACCACCAGACGGCGAATATATCTGCCTCTTGCACTGCCTTGTACAAACTACTTTCAAAATTCTCCTTTTCATTATCCCCAACGAAGAGAATTTAGTTTTCGTTGCGGAGGGAGCAAGCACATGTTTCAATATTTGGCGCACGTTGCAACTATATTTACAGTACTGTTGAACAATGATTTATTATTGATAATGTTTTCAATAACCCATTTATAAAGTGTGGCATAAATTTAATATTTATTTTTAATGAATATAAAAACAATTTTAAGTAGTAAATGATTTTTTGTAACAATGCAAAAATTATGTCAAATAGACTACCGTATAAAAATTATCTTAAAAGTCCAATTAATATTATTTGAACATAGGGGTTTCCTGAATTTGATTTGATAATCTATTACTGTGAAATATTATAAAAGCTTGTTGTGTTGAAAAAATATCCCATAGGCCTACAAGGTAAATGTTAAATATGCATGCAACAGTAATTAACAAATAAACACTTTATTTCATAAAATCGGACAAAATGGGTAAACTATTTAAAACTAAATATGCAAAAACTTAGGTAAAATAGCAATACAATTAAGTATGTTTTGACACCAAACGTATAATTTCAGCCATTCTCAAATAAGGTATTAGATTGTTCAGTACAGCTTTTGGGATATTTAAAGCTTATACAAAGTATTGTTTTGCTGGCAGTACTTGTGACAATTTTTGCAAAAACGATCTGAAAGATTTAGTTTTATGGTCACTATGAACTGGGGGAGGGGACCATAAATAAATAAATAAATAATAATAATCTTCATACTCGTATTATTTAAAAAAAACTTACAATCGATCACGTAAGCAACAACTAAAATAACTCAAAGCAAAGTATGGTACACATAGACTACGAAATTATTATACTGGGTTTTCCATAACTAGGTGTACGCTTATTTTTCGCATAAGGGAATGAGCGAGCGTAATGTAAACAATTAGCATGGGTAAGGTAAATTAGCCCGATTTAAATGTACAAAACGGATTCTGAAAGTAGAAATTAAAATCTACAATTCTTATCTCTTTGATTTTGTTTTATGGTTGATAAAGTATGATAAGAATGCTTCAGAACATAGCGCAAAACGCGTAAATTTGCTAGCGACGCCGATGGTAAATTTGCAAGAGAGGCAGTGGTAGTGTCGGAAACAGCAGCCTGCCGTTCTCTTCTCCTCCGCATTATGCAAGATAATTGTCTGAATTGTTTATACTGCAATTGTGCAAAAACTATTAATGCGACAAATTTTATCTTCCGAATGTTTGAAATACACATACTAAACAATAATATTCCGAAAGATCTGCCATAAATACAGTATTATAAATTAGCATAGATATGTACTTTTGGATAGTAATTTTTAAGCGTTTTCCGACTTTTCTCGGTCCGATCGGGGTTTTCAAAAACCATTTTGTTGGTTTTTTTAATTCTCTACAATACAAATGTTCCGTTGGAAATATCGTGATCCATGCATACATTTTTATAATATCAACAAAAAATCCAAAAAGTCAAAATATATTGTTATTTTTGTTTATAAAAAAATGCGCAAAAATTCCTTGCCTGATGTTTTTTTTATTTTATAACAAATTTTAAAACTGAAATTCAATAAAAAAGAAACAATCTCTATTGGTTGGGCTAATTGTTTTACGGAGCCCCCGCCGTATGGAACTCTATGACTTCAATACGTGAAAGCTTGTTGTTATGTTGTGTTAAATTTAGTGAAACAAAGTCGATTTAATGATCGTGTTGTGAAGTTATTGATTTTAGTACCGTTCCTGTATCCTGTTAACTCTTCAATGATTAGTGTTAATTTTATTCTTTAATCTGCAAGAAACTCTTGCTCTTTCAAGACAATATTTATGTCCTAGAAATGCAATAAAAAGCTATTTCATAGAGTTTATATGTATATATATATATTATAATGCCCCAGACCCGTTGTTGTTAAATTCTCGGAAATATTGTTTTCGACTTCTTATGACCCCTCCCAAAATTAAATCCTGTATCCGCCCCTGACACATACATACATTGGAAAACAACATAAACACAAATAGAATATTACAAATCTCTTGAAACCAAGCATACAAAATTTAAAGTTAAAGATTTAATATAAATGCACTTCTAAGACCAGGTAAACACTTTGAACTTGAAAGTACACTAAAAGAACAGGTTTTCCAAATTTTAGCTTCATATAAATAATAATTAGACTAAAGATGAAATTGCTACGGAGTTTGCTGAATTTTTAAAAGTAAAACTAAAAAGTAAAATGTTAATTTTAGAACTAATGAAAAAAAAATAATGTTAATTAATGTTCTCTATCACAAATAAAAATTAAAAATTTCCAAACATCCGACCCATTAGAGTAACTTCACAAACGAGGACAGAACCGACCGACGGTA
>JAGFPH010022394.1:0-12635 GCA_018207615.1 Philaenus spumarius | reverse complement strand
GTGCTTCCGACCGTTGGATTATTTTGGCTGACGAACTCGTCCGAGTGACGTAGACGACCAACGTGTGTACCAAATTTGAACCAAATCGGACTTAAAATGCGGCCGCTGGAGTGCAAACACATATATACACACACATATATATTATATGATTTTTAATGACACTACAAAACGTGTTCTGGGGACCATGATCGGTGCTCATTTGCTACTCCCGACCTTGGGTCTCACCATAAGGGCCACTGCAATAGGTCATTTTTCCTACGGAAATTCGCTAATAAAAGGACTATCGGGTAAATATAGTGCCTTATCGTTACACGCAATAAAAAACAAACGATTTTAGATCCGACGTATATGGCCCAAAACGCACAGTGAGTTGCGACCAAATAGATGTGCCCATATGGCGATTCCGCGTTAGACGATGTTGAGCACACTATTTCCTTCCGAGTCAGATGGGCGGCAGAAAGGCGGGACATCGAGGAAAAGATCGGCTTGCTTACACCGTCCAATATTGTAGCGAAGACGCTACTACAAGTGAGAACTCGTGGAACCAGGTTCTGAACGCATTCTACGGCAAAACAATACAGAAGCCAGGCTATAGAACTGTCTCAGGCGGTAAGTAATATTCCGGTCAATATAGACATTTAATATAACAAAAATTCCCTCAGAGCCAAATATTGGTGGAGAGCTGGGGTTTACCATTACAAATAAAGTTTTAAAAATCCCCATCGATCCTATGTGTGATACAAAAGTTATTCGGGGTCAAAGGTCAAAATTTGAGTTTTTTTTTATTTTTCTCGAAAACGGTAAGTTTTATAAAAAAAAACTTCAAACCAAAGTTGTAGATCTTAAAATTATCTACAAAAATGGTCTTTATGATTGTTTTCCTATGAGTTACCATTCCTGAGATATCGCGATTCTAAGAGTCACATTATGCATGATATGCACATATAAGCCACGTATATACATAATCAGGCACTTAAGACGAGCATAAATACCTATTTGTGTCTCTTTTATATATATTATACTATTCTGAAAACATTCATTCAAAAGATAGTCAGTCCCTACCTGAATCCCCTCTACCCACGAGGCCTTGAAAAACATCTGGCTATTCTATTGTCCTTAGGTCTCGTTCATATACCTGTTTCTTTTAGTGCTAAAGGTTCAGTTCAAGTGAATATACGTACTTATTACAAGCGTCTATCATTTGGGTTATTTGTGCTAAATTATAGCTTGAAAAAATGTCTCAGTTTTGCTTTATTTGCAATAAACTTTTAACTGAAGATGAAACAGTTGTGGTTGATCGTGGAATGCCGACTTTAATCTAGGCTTGTGCCGCGAGAGGTGATGAGTTTACTGAGTATTTAAAAAATAATACTTGCATTGATAAATGTCGATACTTAACCTTTGTAAAAAATACGTGAAACAAGTACAACTATCATGTCTTCCTCCAACATCGGCATCTGCTATTCAACACTTGTATCCAGTTCAAGTTCAAACATGGCTAGGCAATCAACTGAGCCCAGAAGACTGGGGTTGGAAATTGATAGATAATACTCTGGAACCGATTCAAACTTTACTCACACCTGCTCCAGAAAAACTCCTCAACACTATCTTTTTGCAATTGCAAAAAAGGTTGCAGTGCCAAATGTGGCTGTAAAAAAGTCGGGTTGCTGTGTTCTCCAGCGTGTAACAATTGCCAAGGTCAGTCTTGCTCAAATGTCCAGTTGAGTACAATAGAGGAAGATTCGTGTGATTTTAATGAAGAGGCCAATGACTCAGCCACATTTGAACAATTTATGAACATCCAGCAAGAGGAAGAAGAAGAAATCGAAGAAGACATGACTGTTGAAGTAGACTTTCAAGAGTATGAATCTGATTAAAATATCTAAAGAAATCAAAACAATAGTTAACCCAATAATCAATAGCAATGTCAATAATCAATATCAGCAATAAGGTAATATCTAGAACTTGACGGGTATTGTTCCCTTAAATTATCCTAAAATTGTCATGACAGTAGAGTAGGCCTACAGGGGAAACCACGGTAAAAAAAAAATGCGCCGAGTACACTACCTCACAGGTGGCGTGGAAATGTGTGCATATCATGTATAATGTGACTCTTAGAATCGCGATATCTCAGGAATGGTAACTCTTAGGGGAAAATCATAAAGACCATTTTTGAAGAGAATTTTAAGATCTACAACTTTGGTTTGTGGTATTTTTGGACAAAACTTACCGTTGTCGAGAAAAACCCAAAAAACCTCAAATTTTGACCTTTGACCCCTAATAACTTTTGTAGCACACATAGGATCGATGGGGGTTTTAAAACTTTATTTTTTAATGGTGAACCCCAGCTCTCCACCAATATTTGGCTCTGTGGGAATTTTTGTTATTTTACCACTATTTTTATGTCTAAATTGACCGGACTATAAAAGAAGAAGCCAAGGCAAGGCGCACATTGGGACTCGATTGACGCGTGTGGGCTGACATGACGCTAGCGTCGCGTTGGGGAACGCATATTGCAACACTGTTGCTCTCGACTCACGCCCAGTAGCCAAGTGTATTTCCATTAATTAGATTTGTTAGAATGTTCAAAATGAATGATTCACGAACAAAACGGTGTTTATTAGATCTAAGCCCAGTATTGTGCTGCTGAAAAAGAGCTTTTACTGCATTCATTAACAGCCAAGAAACTGAAATCATATTAAAGGCATTATTTAATTAACGTAAAAAATGAAATGACATTATTGAAATTTATAATATAGCAGACACTGAGATTATAAACAATTGGTAATTGAAAATTATCGTCAATTAAAATCTATTTTCTCTAAAAAAATGTTTTAAATTTAGATGATATTTGAAATAGCCTATATTTAAACAATATATGTATAAATACAATTTACAAAAATGATAGGTCTGCTACAACATTTAAATAATTCGACCACGCAGCTGGACCGCTGACGTGAGTTGAGCAAATTTCCAAAATTAAGTTTATATGCCTATGTTTTAGGGTTTCAACCATCAATTTGGGAAACAGATCTACTCACGAAGGTATTGAACAGCTGCCTGTGTGTACGCAATAAATTAGTAAAATATGTTTACGCCTAGTGGCCTCGCGAGTTTTCACCACTTGGCTTCGAACCGGGTACTTTTATGGTATTTTAAGTTTTGGTCGATTTTGGGGGAACCAAGCAACCTATAAGGTCGCGTAAAAAATCAAAATGTGCAGAATAATATCCTACATTTATATTTTTAGAAAAAATGCTAAACAAATTTCATTATCGTAGTAAAATTCTTAAAAAATAGTTACTTCCTGTCAAAAAACGTACTTGAGGTTCTTGGAATTTTTTGGCTAATATATATGATTTTTAATGACACCCCAAAACGTGTTCTGGGGTCTATTAGGCTACGAATAGGCTCTTCGCTATTTATCTCAGAGTGGGCTACTCGCTTGGCTCTAACTTTAAGTGAGAGGGTATGCAGATATATCATAAATATAAAGATACATAAACGTATATTTTATTCTGAAGATCTGCTATATTACATTTGATTCTAAACTGTGTGAAAACTAAAATCAACCTTAGTCTAAATCATTTACACTACGGGCAAAACTGAGTACAAAATTTCTACTCCCCAAATATGAATTCTTTTAAATATAAATATAACACTCCCAACAGATTAACACACAGAAACTGACTCTATATGCAGAATTTACATAAAACAATTATCCCTTTAATTCACAAACTGTGTCCTCACCTTTACTCTGTCCTGGTGGCTCTCCTTGACGTCCACCCTGGTGTCTACACCCCGAAGCCTCCGGTCTCCCAAGACCTCTCTTCCACCCAAGCACCTTTCCAGAAAGACCCCCTCCCTTCTAATGTGTTCTGTCTATTTAAAACCTCTGTCCCCCCCTCTCAGTTTTACCAGTTTCTTTCTTACAATTATGTTAGCCTACTTAAAAATGCAACTCAATGCGATTTCCATCATACCTAATTGCTTAACTATCTATTCTATTTTACATTAATATTACATAATGTTGCTGGCTAATACAATTCTGCTATTTTTAAACAATTATCAACATTGTTTTTGTGTATGTAACTAAATTGACTAACAACTCATTCTATTTCGTAACAGGACCGTGATCGGTGCTCATTTGCTACTCCCGACCTTGGGTCTCACCATAAGGACCACTGCAATAGCTCATTTTTCCCATGTAAATTCGCTAATAAATAGGCCAGCGACTTTACTATAAGCATATAGAATGCGTATAGCCTAGGCCTAATCAACATACCTTCAGTAAAAATCTTATCAAAAGATATGATGGACTGCGCAAATCTTATCAAGCACAGCACAAAATATAAATATAACTTAATTGACATAATAATTAATCAAGATAGTAAAACTAAATACCCCCCCCCCCCCCCAAATTAAACAAATGGTTAGTGAGATATTACAGTTTTTATTTAGGAGTATGATTGTAAAGTTTAATCATACTTTGTTGCGCCTAGAAAAGATGCCTAGAATTATAAAGTTGATGGCCTATGTGCTTATATATTGTCGTACAGTTTAAATTTTTCATATTATATTTATGTGTATATTATTTATAAGTGTTATAAATTTCAAACGAATCAGATGAATATTTTCATAAATAAACAGTTTTTAATAAAAACATATTCATTGATAATTATGCTTCATAAAGTTGATAACCTATTTAGTTAAAAATTATTGTAGATATATAATGTTTTTATATTATATTTATATATTTACATATATTGTGTATGTATATTTTTAATTTCATGCAGATCGGATTGTTATTTTTAGAAAAAATTTATTTTTTATCGAAGACAAGTTCATCGAGACTGCTTATAGGCTAATACGCGCTAGTTTTAACGAAATTGTGTTCGATAAAAACCAAATTTCTCAAAAAAATAATCATCCTATTTGTATGAAATTTAAAATATACATAAACTATATTATACACGACTGTATACACGTATACAAACGATAAGGTTAGGAAAAAGCATAACTGAATTCGCGAGACGTGTGACGCGTGGCGCGAGAAACTGTGTCATTGCCACTGTGCCACGCGAGTCGCTATGCGTAGCGTAACGATGCCGTTATGCGCTTATCCATTCATTTACGAACGTTACAAAAAGTCGCGCTGTGCCACGCGTCGATCGCGTCTCAATATGGGCCTAGCCTTATGGTATTAAAGGCACCACTCTGAAGCAACTCAGATAGTAGTCCCAGAGTGGAGGTACTGCCTGTAAAACTAATAGAGGTTAGGACGGGAGACCCGCACAAAAGAGGAGAACATTCTTTCTGATGGTGCTTTGCATTACCCCTCCGCTGAAAAAAACTTGGAGTTAATATAAATAAGGTCTTTATTACGTAAAACACGTTACATGAATTTGTAAAATCATTGAACTTTTTTTAACGACCTGCTGTTTTGCACTTCAATGCTAATGAAGACGGGACCTAAGTTTTACCATTGTATTTGGATAACTATTATTCACGATCTATGGTTTTACGTGGAATCCGAACCACAGCCAATGAGGTCTGTTAAGAAACCATTTAGAAAATTATTCGGGGTCAATGGGAATTGAACCCGGAACTTTTCCATTGATGCACTGAAAAAACTCTAACCGTACTGCAAAGTTAAAATTAATGTTAACAGTTTTTCTGTCATGGTGACATTTATAATGTCATGGTTACTTTAGAGCTTGAAATATTTGCATTGCTGTAAGGTTTTTTTAATGTTGAGTTTTACTGTAAACTCTAATGTAGTAAAATGTTGTAGTTAATTTAATATACGTAAAGGCGATGATTGCAGTCACTAAATTAGTTAATGTAACTATAAGGTAAATCTAACGTAATATACATCTAAAAAACGGAATGAAAACAATACCTTAATATGTTCACAATGTTAGCTTACTTACAAGGCATAAAGGCGGTTATTTATGCAGTGAACTGGGTTACATCCGCTGTAGGCCTACATCCTTTAGACGGTAGCCTTTTCCTGTTTTAGAGTTACCCTGTAAACAATTACACTTTCTCACGTTTTTACGAAATTCTAATTCAGTTTCTCTTCAGTACTCGGTAGACTAACAAGTAACATCAAAGACCTCACCAAACAGCTATAACTAAAGTACTTCGTTGTCGATCTTCCTGTTTTTTCAACATACATGGATGATGATGTAGAATCTTTGTTGACGTCATGGGGATTTCAAAATTATATTACAATTTTTAAAGGTAAGTTCAGGTATATACATAAGTTAATACAGTATTATAATTAGATGCAGTAATTTTTAAAAACTACCATAATAAATACGGTATATATTCAATGTTAAAATTTCATTACAGGTTATGGGAGGTTGCCTGACGTTATACATAACTTTGTCATACTTTTTTAAGATATATAACTAATCTATTTTCTATATATTTTAAATTATTGTTTTAATAATCATTCTGTTAAATATTTAAAATTCATTTTAGTAATCTATTTACACATAATTAGTTTATTATCAAATAATATACTTTCATTTCAGAAAATGAAATAGATATACTTGCCCTATCCAATATGGAGGAAATCCATGTAAAGGAACTTATTTTTTAGTACCTAACTTCCATTTAACTGATTTAACATTACTACATACAACTACACACAATTCATTCATATTATATATTTTCAAGTAAAAATATAAGGTTTAAAGAAAGAAAATTAACAACCTAGCATAATTGTACGTCAGGTATTTCGCTAAAATATTTGTTAATAACAACTACATCTTACAACAAATTAAGGATTTGTTAAACAAATATTTTAAAAGATTCAGTTTGGTTGTTTAACTGTTTAAAAATGTGTGAATGGATTTTTAATATGTAGGAGTGGTTTTTAAGAAGTACTTTTCCATTAAAGCCTCAGTTAGACTGTCAATGGCATCAGTCAATTAACATGAATTGTTTTAGGAATTTTTACATTTGAAATGACAGAGCCTTATTTTATTATTTTGTAAATATTTTTATGTTCTCCAAAAACCTAACAATAGCATATACAAATATTTGGATAATGAATTTTGATTAGCCTACTTTTATCAGAACTAATTATTCTGATATTTGAAATAATTTATGTATAATAATTTACGATGTTTACGAGTATTGATCAACCCTTGTTAACGAATTATTAAAACTAAGAATGTTTTTTACTAACAAAAAAGTTACTTCAAACTAGCTTAGCTACTACTCAAGATAATAAATATCCATCTTCAGTGGGAAATGTCGCAGTAATTAATTAAATTAAAAGTAATGAACTCATTATCAAATACGGTAATTTTAAACATAGAATTTAGGTTAACATTTTAAAAAGTTGTAATTTAAAGCTTGAATTCTTTATTTTAAGATACAGTAAAAATGTTGTGTCCTTAACTATGTAAATAACTACATACATTAATAACTATGTATATTATATAATATATTTTATAGTTGTCTTACACTTAATTTTTATTTTTTCCAGAACTCTTATTATAGCTCCTCTAACTGAAGGACCTCGACAGTTAGTATGCAGGGGAAAGCTTGTCGACAAATTTCGAAATAAAATATCGGTGTTAAGAAAAGCTGTTTCTGTTGTGACAAAAATAACTATTGTTACAATAAACATACTATATAGTAATTACAATCTTAACTAGTGTTATAACTGTATTAGTATGAAGTTCACCACTACATCGACTAACCTTGCAAGGATGTTAGTTATACTGAAACACACAGAGCAATTACTCTTATGATTACAGTAACTAATATGAGTGTAATATTTTGTAGATGTATTACCTAATTTTATTATTTTTGTGACAATAACAACTAACTTACCAGTAAAGGAACACTACAATATTAAACACTCTACCTAATGTTATAACTACATTAATTTATATTCACTACTACATTAACTAGCCTTGCGACATAGTTAGTAGTGCCTTAATGTCATAGAAACATTAGGCTTACTGTTGAACTTACATTTGCTGCTAAGTTAATAACATTGCTATAATATCAAGAGATCAACAGTAGCTTACTTTAACAGTAAAGCTAACTACACCCTGCTGACCCGTAAACAAATATTTCTTTTACCGCAACATTAATTGTGTTGCTGCAAGGATAGAGTTTTTTCAGTGTGGTTGCCGTGACGATTGATAAAGCTTTCACGCCTTAACAACCACGGCCATCATGGCTTTTTCATTGAACATTTTAATAAGTTGACTCTTAAAACAAACTATTATACAGAGTGTCCCACGAAGAGGTTTAAAGGTTTTATTTTGTACAGCTTGCCCATTAATGCGTCGATCTTTTTGAAACTTTACACACCTCACAATAGAGTCATTGGAAATGTTCTGCGAAAATTTTAGCAGTACAACACTTGCGGAAACACAATTGTGGAATAATGAAAAATGTATTAATTTTCTCCCTGTGTAAATAGTTATTTAAATTATGCCTTACTGATTTTGTAACAAAAATTTAATTATTATTGAATTAAATTAATGTAGATTTTCTAAAATATTATTATTGTCACGTTCTAATGATCTAAGGCATTTTGAGTAGAAAACTAGGATATAACATGGTGGAAAACGTATGACCAAAGTCTGAAATTACTCAAACTGTAATCCATCCACGGCGACACACTGGTAACAGCGCTCAACAAATGATTCGTACGCTTTTAAAAAGAAATCCCGCGTTATCCGTAGAAGTTCCTCTTCAATTGCGTGTTGTAAATCCTCATCATTGTTGAAGCTGTGGCAATAAACATGTTCCTTTAGGTAACCGAATAAAATAAACGGTACCAGGGACTGGCGCATACTTTCTCACAAACAAATCTATATATTAATAGGCAAGCACAAAACTTGTCGTCCTTTTTTCTCAGCTTGTGTGCATCGTAGGAGAAATTCGCGCATACCGTTAGAAAGGTAGTGTCCTGTAGATGAGCAGAATCCCATTATAATTTACATCGGTCCTCAGGGATACGCCCCAGTGGCCCTCAAAGTTTCAATGTCAATCTTAAGGAAGAAGAAGAAAGATTTCTTTTGATTTTATCAGGGGCACAAAAAACAGCTGTTCGTATGAAAAGCTTAAAACAGCTGATTTTGATCAACATCTGATTTTGATCAACAACTGATTTGGATCAAAAACTGAATATAATTTTAGATTAAGTAAATCAAGCAATAGCGAAGCATTGCCGGGTCCACTAGTTTAAATTATTAAACAGATTCACTGTGACTTCATAATTGTAGGTGGGGTAGGAGGGGTGATTTATTAAAGTAGGAAATTAACTAATAAATATTATTATTATTATCTAGAGAGAAAACTATTCGATCGATTTCGAACAAATTTGCACCAAACACGTCAATTAGGCCTGTATAGATGCACGGAAAAAGGTTTTGAAAATTTTTGAAAAACAACCCTCTTTATGGTCAAAAAAATCCCATAAATCAGTTGTTGTTATTATTATTAGCTAAACGAGAATTTTTATAAAGATGCGGTTTTTTGCATATGGTAGGGTACATTAAGTGCTACAAATAAGCCAAATTTTATCAAAATCGTTAGAGCCATTTTTGAGAAATTTACTATTATTATTATTATTATCTAGAGAGAAAACTATTCGATCGATTTCAAACAAATTTGCACCAAACACGTCAATTAGGCCTGTGTAGATGCACCAAAAAATGTTTTGAAACATTTTGAAAAACATTAAGCTAGGTTATATACCTTACGTACCGTCAACAGTTCTGTGTCCTTTAATTAGCGACCACCGGTTTCGGAAGCTTACTCTATGCTTCCATTGTCAAGTCACAAGAAACACGAAACACAAATAACAAAAAGCACACCTAACATTAAATAAAACAACACATGTCCAACATTAATAAATAAAAAACAAAAAACACACGACACTCACGGAGTTCCGTACGACCGGCTAGCCAGCATGCTCAAAGTGTGTCGTGTGTTTTTTGTTGTTTTTTTATTAATGTTGGACATGTATTGTTTTATTTAAAGTCAGGTGTGCTTTTTGTTATTTGTGTTTCGTGTGACTTGACAATGGAAGCATAGTGTAATCTTCCGAAACCGGTCGTCGCTAATTAAAGGACACAGAACTGTTGATGGTACCTAATTTATGTGACCTAGCTTAATACTAATTACAGTTCAGGAGGCAAACAATCATGTATAAATTTGAAAAACAACCCCCTTTATGGACAAAAACCCCAAAAAACAGTTATCATTATTATTAGCTAAACGTTAATTTTTAGAAGGATGCAATTTTGCATATGGCATGGTGCATTAAAGACTACAAATGAACTAAGTTTTATCAAAATCGTTTGAGCCGTTTTTTATAAACAAAATAATAACTGATTATTTGGGGGTTTTTTGCCAAAAAGAGGGTTGTTTTTCAAAAATTTTCAAACCCGTTTTTCGTGCATCTATACAGGCCTGCTTGACATGTCTGGTGCAAATTTGTTTGAAATCGATCAAATAGTTTTCGCTCTAGCTTTGTATACATACAGACATGCATACAGACAGACATTTTGTAAAAACCACTTTTTGGAGTCAGGGGGTCCCAAAACGGGTATTTCCACAAAAATCTCAACATCGATTTTTTTTTGCGATCACTATACTTCCTCTATACTATAGTACAGTGAGAAAGTAAAAAGTCACCCCAGTCAGTTAAATCTGGGGATCGGGGTGACCATCCAAACAAAAATTGTGCCCACGTCCATCCCAACGGCCGTTAAGGTTGCCCTTTAGTAAGTCCTTGACAGGATTTGCGAAATGAGGTGACCATAAAATGGTGCAAGATATGTTGACTTAAAACTTGTGCATACCTAATTCCAGACATTGTACTGTCCGAAATGTCGTTAGATAACACCCCGTTTACACTCACAGCCACCCAAACAGTAATGCCTTTTGATTTGAGTAGAGTCTCTTCAAGAATATGAGGATTGTTGGAGTTGTAATAATTACAATTATGCCAAAAAATCTGGCACCAACCCAAAAAACATTTTTTGGAGGGAGAAAATTTAAAATTTTTTTAATATTCCGCCATTTTGTTTCTGCAAGTGTTGTGCTGATAAATGTTTCACAGAACATTTTTAAAGCCTCTATTTTGGGGTGTGTAACGTTTCAAAAATATCGATGCATTAATGACAACATCAAACGTGTAAACCTCTTTGTGGGACACCCCGTATAATAAAGGTGATATTTATTACAATGAAATATATAGATGTTATGCAATGACGTCATTGCATGATCACATTTTGGCAGCGTAATGGTAGGCCTATTGACTACACAAGGCAGGCAGGACGTTACGTTATAAACTAGCAATCTAAAGTCAAATCCAACCTTCCAATATTTGACCTGATTGTTGTAAGGGAAATATTAACACTGACAAATAAAAGGTCTTTTGATTTATGGTAAAGCATGTTTAGTAAATCAAATTATGCAAAAGTACTGAAGTACTGCGAATGTGTGTTAGAAGCAGTAATTTTTATAATCATTGGTTACTAGTAAAGTGGTCCAAACGTTAAACCTGTACCATCGTTAAAAGATGGAGAACAATGTATCATCAATCATCTATACTAATATTAAAAGAGGTAACATTTGTTTGTTTGTATGTAGGGGGTAATCTCTGGAACTACTGAACCGATTGAAAAAATAGTTGAACTAATAAAAAGCTTCACTGTCCCTTGAGTAACATAGGCTATAACTCATTTTGATAAAAACATTTTTTATTTCAATATTTGTATATTTAGTAGGAAATAATTCTTAGGTTAGGCCTAGACTGGTGAACCAACACATGTAATTACAATTTCAAAGCAAATAATTGAATATAATAACAGATAAAACAGCTGTTTGCTCTAATATTTTCATTCAACTGATTTCAAAATTTGTAGCAATTATTTAAATTTCTAACTTTTAGGTTAGGTTTTTATTAGAGTGTAGACCTGTGCCTTGCTGGTTCTTTTAACCTTTATTATAACTGCTGTTATTTAATATACGAAATAATTTGATTTGAACATTTAACATTATTTACCATCTTAGCTTTGGGGTTATTATTAATAACCTTATAAACAGGTGAAAATTGTTTGTTTATGTCTCTTTATGTAAGGGATAATCTCTGGAACTACTGAACCGATTGAAAAAATAGTTTTACTAATAAAAAGCTACACTATCCTTGAGTAACATATTCTGGAATTAATTTTGATTTAAGGGTTAAAACAACCCCTAAAACAATAAATATTAATTGTTTACTTTCCTTAAAGCTAGAGAGCTGAAATTTTGTACATTTATCTCTTAAAAAAGTAAACTAGATTTTGCATTTGAAAATGTGATAACAACCCCTAAAACAATACAAATTTATTGTTATATTTTCCTTAAAGTTAGTGAGCTGAAAAAAATCATAGTTTGACATTTTGTCGCGTGCTGCTAAGGGGTGAACATTTAGTAAAAATGGTTATACTTTCCTTAAAACTAAAGAATAAACCCTTAACAATTTAAGGAATTTAAAAATAAGAAACCACTATGTTACATCATAGTTGAAATAAATAAGACAAATTAGAATTTAATAGTAGGACCTATTTATATAAAATAACATGTTTGCATTTGCTTCGACG
>JAGFPH010022392.1:0-12636 GCA_018207615.1 Philaenus spumarius | reverse complement strand
GAAGCAACGTCTGAGTCGCTGCTGGAGGCTGAGGTACATACACATTCTACTAATATTATGTACAAGCATGCAGCTATTCAGCGACTTCATAAGTCGTCCAATTACCTAAATTACTCAAAGGTGTTTTTTCACGGTAAGCGATTACTCCCTTCGTCAAAATTATTTATTCAAGCATCATTTTAAAGCTTATGTTCCCCGCTATTGACAAAAAATAGACAAACAGCTTAAAATTCATGTTTTCATTTCAAAAATTGTAAAAAAAAACATTTATATTTTACTTCATAAGGTTCCTAATGAAAATCGCCGTCTATTAAAATCTGTTTAACTAAAATAACAGCTGTTATTTAGGTGTTTTACATTCTATATGCAAGTGCAAGCGTTATAAATCATTATAAACTGTTGTCAAATTAAACAAACCTAAATAAATAAACGTAATTTACTTTAAATCAGGTAAGTAGGCCTAGTCCTAACATGCGAAATATTCGCACGGGTCAGCTAGTACTGTAGTTGTTTTACTATCCTAAAATATATAATCTCAATTTAGGAAATTCGCTTAACTCACATCAACGGTTCAACTGCGTTGTCAAATTATTAATTTTGCAAAAACGCGCAATTCGGATTATGTTATAGATATGTTGGCAAGATACAGTAAAGGAACAATTTACGAATTTACGCATAGTGAGCATTTTTAGCGCTTATTCCAGACAATGAATTCATACTAAACTTAATTCTGAATATCTACCGTACTTGGCAGATAACCACAACTATATATAACCAAAGGTAGAGGTAATTTTTGTCACTATTTAGTGGCTCATAGACTAATCCTCTTTGAAAATAAAACAACTTAAGTGGGTAGTAAATTTATAAATACGCAACTATTAGAAATACAAAACGAAAGTAATACAGCTTAATTTAAATCAAAGAACTATTAAAAGTATATATTTGTGATCTCAAAACATACATATACATATCATGGATGATAGTATACAGGGTGACTATTTTAAGTGTGCCACCATTGATATATCAGAAGCGGCAAGGTTTACAGGAAACTTTAAATGGTTGAATTCACCTACGTTTTAGTGGCCATTAAAAATATAAATTTGAAATTTCGAAAATATGCCGCCATTTTCCAATATGGTGGCCAACTTTCGAATTTGTAATGGAAACCCCTATTTTTTATAACGGATTTAATTTTACATGACATTTTAAGACTTTTTTATTCTTGGTGGTTTTTTGATAAACTTAATAGTTTAGCCGCTAGGAGCGCTGAAAGTGTCACAAACTCTTATTTCAACAATTTAGTGCAATATTTTTTACAATGGAATGTTAAAAAGCTGTTATAATTTCACAAATACTATATTTGAAACAAAAAACGTAGACCTACTTAAATTCTGTTCAAAGTTCCTAAATAGCTTACATGACAACTACTATTTTTACAGATTTCTTCTCCTACACAGTAAAGCGTGTATTGTAAGAAACTTCTTTGTATCATAGCAACAAAATGTTTTGGGACACAAAGAGACAGTTAAGGTGACTTAATTAATTATGACTTAAAGCAGGTTTTCAAAGTGTCCTGCATCTTCATAAATACATGCGTGCGCACATAAATACATCATTCACAATACACAGTGGTTGCGTTAGCGATTTTTTAACAGTAATTTAAGTGCAGCTTTTTAACATTCCATCGTAAAAAATATTGCACTTTGAGTTAAATTTTACTGTTTGCAAATGGAAAATAAGAATCTTTAATACATTCTTGAAATAAGAATTTCTGAAACTTTCAGCTCTCCTAGCGGTTAAACGGTTAAGTTTATATATAAAAAAAAAATACTAAGAGTAAAAAATTATTAAAATTGCACGTAAAACTTAAATTCATAAAAAATAGGGGTTTCCATTAGAAATTCGAAAGTTGTCCGCCATATTGGAAAATGGCGGCATATTTTTGAAATTTTAAATTTATATTTTTAATGGCCACTAAAAAGTATGTGAAGTCACCCATTTAAAGTTTTCTGTAAATCATGCCGCTTCTGATATACCAATGGTGGCACACTTAAAATAGTCACCCTGTATTGCTGTAGTTGACTAACTATAAGCAAACACTGTGTTAGTTTGTGGTGTAAATTGATTTTGTGTTGTTCACGTCATTCAAGTTGTAATGTTATAATAATATGAATAAAGTTATCATTATTGAAGTGAAAACTTTTTAGGCGCACGAAGCACTTTTTGGACGAGGTAAAATATACTCGAGATACGCACTTAAAGTGAGACGATTTGCGTTTTTTGATTTACTCGATAATTTGTTTTTCTTCATTAGTTTACACACTTACTAATATACGCCGTAAGTTTAATGCACAGCTCGTACAAGATGAAGAAATCGACGACATAAAATAGGCATTGGTAAAGTCAAAGGCTTAAACTCAATAGCTGTATGGGTTTAGTCACGCCACGCTACTGATGAAATAGAGATTGTGCTTCCTCATTTTGTAAGTTGTGTTAAAATAGTTTACTTAGTAATACCTCTGAAATGGACATTGCGCTGCCTAATTTTGTAAGTTGTGTTGAATTAGGTACTTGGTGATACCTCTAAAATAGTAAAATTTCGGATTAAACCAATATAACAAACGATTTATATTCATGACAGTTTTCATTTTTCGTCGGCAATCCCACCACGCTTTCTTTTTACTTTCTCACTATACTATAGTATAGAGAAAGTATAGTGATCGCAAAAAAAATCGATGTTGAGATTTTTGTGTACATATCCGTTTTGGGGCCCCTTGAGTCCAAAAAAGTGGTTTTTACAAAATGTCTGTCTGTATGTATACAAGGCTAGACCGAAAACTATTCGATCGATTTCAAACAAATTTGCACCAGACATGTCAAGTAGGAATGTATAGATGCACGAAAAACGGTTTTGAAAAATTTTGAAAAACAACCCCCTTTTCGGCACCCCCCCAAAAAACAGTTATTATTTTTTTATAAAAATCGACTCTAACGATTTTGATAAAATTTTGCTTATTTGTAGCCTTTAATGTACCCTACCAAATGCAAAAAACAGCACCTTACTAAAAATTCTCGTTTAGCTAATAATAATAACTGATTTTTAGGGGTTTTTTGCCATAAAGGGTATTGTTTTTCAAAATTTTTCAAAACCCTTTTCCGCGCATCTATACTGCTCTAATTGACGTGTTTAGTGCAAATTTGTTTGAAATCGATAATTAGTTTTCTCTCTAGATAATAATAATAATATTTGTTAATAATTAATCTCATACTTTAATAAATCAACTCTCCGACCCCACCTACAATTATGAAGTCACAGTGAATCTGTTTAATAATTTATATATTATGTTTCTGAGAAAGTATGTGCCAGTTCCTGGTACCGTTTATTTGTTATCAGTTTCTACTTTTCTCATAATATACCAATTTTGTTTTGTTGGAGAATGTATAGTCGATGCTTAAAACTTATTTTTACGTTTACTTATTTTGGGCTTACTTTATTGTTGTTCATGTTGTGCTGGATTGCTTTCTGTGTTTGAGACTAGGGACTCTGCCAACCCTTGCGTGACATATGGTGATGCCAATGTAAACCACAAAATCCCAGATTTTTTACGGAAACGACGATTGATTAGGATAGAGGCACTTGGATCTAAGTTGGGTAGTGCGTGTAGCTGTGACATGTACATACTATAAGACATAAATCGAAATAGACACACAACATCTCCAACATTTGTCCACAAAATCCCTAATTTTGTCCTTAATTTTTTAAAGGAATTTTTAATATTTTCGGAATAAAAATTAGCCTAAAATATTCTCTGAAAAGTCCTCTACATGTTAGTGGAAGTCTCATCAAAATCGGTTCATCCATTCCGGTGGTTAGCCCGGCCAAATAAACTGTCAAACAGACAAAAAATTTATAAATTTGTGTTTAGGTGTTAATAATGTGTAAATAACCATATGAGCTTTGAAAAACTTATTCTGTATTTTCAAATCGCAGAGAGAAAGACTCTTCAATTTTATTTATATGTACAATTATTGCTTGTATACCGCGAAATTTTTGTAGTTAAAACAATATATTATATCTAGCGTTGCCTTTGTGTTTCAGAATCTGCTATTCTATTATGAGTCCGATTCCTGTAACCGTCCTTCAGGCGTTCTCCTCCTGGAAGGCTGCTACTGCGAACGTCTCATCTCTGCAGGAAGCGGTAGTAAGAACAAAGACCCGGGCGAATACAAGGTAAGGGGAATGTCTATTCATTAGATTTAATTAAATTAGCCTGGATATTTGGTAAATGCCTTGAATACAGTTGGGAGATTTCTGTCTTCATGACTGTAATAAATTGTAGTGGTGATGTTTTTTTAAAAGAATTGTTGGCTTGGTAGGAACCCTTGCCACCTACATTTGTCTGGTTGTAACGCTAGTTAGGTTTAGCGGTATAAATTCATTTACATCTTGAGCTCAATAGTAGCTAAGGCTAATTCAAATCTAAAGCAGCTACCAGTGGTGTGTAATGCGCATGCGCCCTGTACAGCTGTTGCCCTTTACAATAGAATGTTAGTTCAGTTCAAATAAAATTAGGACACAGGTTTTTGCTAACTTGACACAGTCATGTACTAGAGAAGTAAACTATTAATGTAGGTCCAAGTACCAGACCTAAACTCATATAACTAGCAGTGCAGTTTTAACTGTCCAAAAGTTCCGAACTTTATTATTTTAAACCAGAATCAGCTGTTATAGATAAATAACCTAATATGTGTTTTCAACCCAAAATTAGTGATTTAGACTTCGTGGTATTATTGAGTTAACATTTATATATATATATATAACTGTGGTACTTTTTCTAAGGTTAACCTAAAGTAAAGAATATTATAATTATATTAATCTAGGTGTGGCGTAGTCCTTGAGGGAATTAATCTTAAAAACATAATTTTTGGTTTTGTATAAATAAACCTTTTCTTGAATGTATTAATTCCTTTATTATTTAGTTTTAAATTTTGCCAAATACTAGACCTACTTAAATGTAAACTTTTACAATTAATTTAATCATGAGTATAGAGATAAAAATGTCTGTAAGAGGTATTATACTTAAATATAAAAAACATAAATAAATAAAAGTATAAATATACAAATGTATATGTAATTTTTCATATTTTGTTCAATATAATTTTTGAATATTTAAAATTTTCCTTATTCCATTTTTTTCTGAATTTAATGTATACGTACATTTATTTCAAAACCATTTATGTATTACTCATATGAATTTACATTTATTACCATAGCAACCAATTGAATAAAATAACAGATAAAACAGCTGTTTGCTCGAATATTTTCATTAACAGCTAATTTCAAACTTTGAAGCAATTATTTGTATTTCTAACTTTAGGTTATGTTTTTATTCAAGTATAGACCTGAGCCTTGCTGGTTCTTTTAACCTTTATTATAACTGCTGTTATAAAATATACGAAATAATTTGATTTGAACATTTAACATTATTTACCATCTTAGCTTTTGGGTTATTATTAATCCTACTAAATACCTAAGGAAAATATTCCTACCTTTATTATAAGGAAAATATAACATGATTATGTTTATAGCAGGTCCCAAAGGGGTTGGCGTGCGGAACACGCAGATGTTTCTCCTAGTCTTGTATAAATTGATAATGTTTATTATATTGTTGTACAAAAATCATTAGCAAATAATGTAAGTTGAACCAAGGCCAAACCAACTCTAACCTAACTAAACCCAAGTTTAAAACCCTGAAGGTTAGGAAAATATGAACTTTCTATCAAACTAGAAGTGTTGCTGAAGAAAGAGTCGCTTCACTCACACACACTCAACCGGAGACCTACTTACAACTACCTTCAAGCCTTCAACTACATTCAAGTAAGAAAGAGGTGGGCTTAATTTTATAAAAACAATATTTTGCTTTATTTAATATTTGATAGTAAAATCTCTAATATAATTTTATTCAACACTTCATTACAAGAAAAATGAGACGAAACAATGAGTTTACCGATGTATAGCCCGAAATCAACAGTGTTTACTACAAAATGTTTATCAATTTAATAAATTTTACAATAAAAATATATAAAAAATTTTATTTTAAAATGTCAAATTAAATAAGTGAAAGTTTGACCAAGTGAAGCACTGTAGGTAACTCAGGCGGGTGGCCCGTGGCACTTACCGGCCAGTCCTAGTAATACCCTGCGCGCCAGTGCGTGATGGCGCTTGCGTTTGCGTGAGTCGACCTCCTTTGTACATTTCTGAAGTGAAAACTTCTATAGGTACACCGCGTCCAAAATGTTTGGTGGGCGGTGCATCGCATTTTACAGTCACGCATTTTTCCGTCACGCTTTACTATACAGGGTGTTAACAAACTCCCTGAAAAAATTTGGTTTATTTGTTCCTTAGGTCAAGACAATCAAAAAACGTCACATAAATATGGATATGAAATGAATAGTTTTCTGTCTGTCCGTCTGTTTGTGTTTTTTACAAATTATTTTATAACTTGAGTACTATTTTAGATAGAAACTTCAAATTTGGCACGAACGTGTACCTTGGTAGGTCCAACAAGTGTATACAATGTCTTTACGATATCTTAAACAGTTTCAAGATGGCGGTCATTTAAAATCTTTGATGTTAAATTTCACGAAAACCGTAATTTTTATAAATAAATGTTACCAGTAATCAAAAATTTAGAATTTTAAGACGAACAAAAACATACTTTATTTGCTACAATCGGATGATAAATAACTGAGTAATGAGACATTTACCTAATTATGTAACAACTGTACACAGCAAATTGTTGTTTAGTGCAAATTTTGTATGGCATTTATTTCAGTAAATGTCTTATTACTCAGTTATTGATTATCCGATTGTAACAAATAAAGTATGATTTTGTTCGTGTTAAAATTCAAAATTTTTTATTACTGGTAACATTTTTTTATAAAAATTACGGTTTTCGTGAAATTTAACATCAAAGATTTTAAATGGCCGCCATCTTGAAACTGTTTAAGATATTGTAACGAAATCTTATACACTTGTTTGACCTAACAAGGTACTCGTTCGTGCCAAATTTGAAGTTTCTATCTAAAATAGTACCCAAGTTATAAAATAATTTGTAAAACATAAAAACAGACGGACAGACAGAAAACTAGGCATGTCAGACCTACATTTATATGACGTTTTTTGTTTGTCTTGACCTAAGAAACAAATACACACATTTTTTCCAGAGAGTTTGTAAACACCCTGTATATATAGTATACATGTGTATATAGCAGAGTTTGTAGTTTACTTGGTAATACCTCTGAAATGGGCACTGTGCGTCATCATTTTGTAAGTTGTGTTAAAACAGTCCACTGGACAATACCTCTGAAATGGTCATTGCGCTTCCTCATTTTGTATGTTGCGTTAAAATAGTTTACTTGGTAGTGTTAAAACAATCAAATTTAAGATTAAACCAATATTTAGGCCTAGACCAGATTAGACCAACGATTTATATACGTTGCAGTTTGCACTTCTTACGGCAGTCACGCGACAGAAGTGGGACTTTTTCTTTTATTGAGTACAAATTGTTGCAAGTCCATTTACTGAGGCCAAATCAAATAGAGACTGCCGGTGCGGTTGTTGGCTCTTGTCCGAGAAAAGTTCCTCTTTAGCGGTGGTTGATAATTAGAGTTCTGACTCCAGAGCGATGGCAGAGGTGAAGAATTCCCCTTCGTACAGCCGCAATCCCAGTTTGATAATACTGTAAAATACATTTGACATTTTCCGCTCCATGATTTTAATTTTTTAAATAATTTTTCGCGCCGAGCTTGATTGACAGCGTATGACGAACATTACACAAGTTTAAGTTTACCACATTTCACGCCCAACACAAATGTCTACTGTCACGACTGTCCAGTTCCCACAGCTTCAACGTTAAAGCAAGAAGCAATTAATTACAACTTTGAATTCACTCAGCTTTGATTGCTGTAATACTACTTTATAGATGCATTGTATAAACTGTACAACTAAAGAGAAGGGGGCGGGGGTGGGGTGTTAATTAGTAAATACAAGGGTTGTTAGCCGGAGGGTGGCTTTCATTACGTGCATTCTGTTAGTTGCTACATAACACCACTAATGTCTTGAATAATACAAACAGCAAAACTTACACTATTAGTATTTCAATAATTGAGTTCTCTCCTCTAGTATATCACTTTTTAATCTCTCTTTTAACTCGTTATCACTCGTAACAGCGAATTTGAATAGGACAGATGAGGTAACTATTATGGTGAGACCTAAGGTCGGGAATAGTCAATGAGCACCGGTAATGGTCCCCAGAACACGTTATATCTATATATATAAAAGCCAAATACCACTCACTCACTCACTCACTCATCACGAAATCTCAAAAACTACTGAACGGATTGGAACGAAATTGGGTATGTAGCTTCCTCTAGGGCCATAGGTGCTCGCTAAGAAAGGATTTTAAAAAATTCGAAATTTTAGGAGGGCTTTGGGGGTGTCAAAGTTACTAAATCACGATTTCTCCAAAACTATCAAATGGATTGGAACGAAATTTGGTATGTAGCTACCTCTAGGGCCGTAAGTGCTCGCTAAGAAATGGTTTAAAAAATTAGAAATTTTACTGGGGCCTTGGGGGTGTCAAATTTACTAAATCACGATCTCTCCGAAACTACTAAACGGATTTTAAAAATCAATGTCTGGGTTTCACTACAACCGCAACACCGATTATCACAAAGACAAAACAGTTGAACTAGGTCCTATGACGACATGTAAATGGTGCACAGCTATGAAGTAGTATGAGTGACATGGTTGAGAACCTACGATTCACATCCTTATGATACACAAAATTACCATCGTTTGTCGCATTTATTTCGCTAAAATAATTATGCAATAGCGAAGCATTGCCGGGTCAGCTAGTATTTATATATGTACGAGCTAGCTCGTATATACGTTGTAAAATAATGTAATGATTCTAGGTTCGAAAAAGACCTTGGTAAAGTTTTAAGACGCATTCACCATGTGAGATAATTAGTTTCTGCTTAAGTTGACGCCTTCATTATGTAAGGCTGAAAATGATTTTTTTATGATTTTTTATTCATAAGGCTACATTATGAATACTCTCAAAACTTGGGGGCTTCCACCGGACGCTACCAAAGAGTAAAATATTGCTTGGCAAGTGGGCCGACTTCAAATGGAAAACTAATTCGAAATAACTACAAAGTTTGATTCAGAATATCTTTCAGAATATTGTCAGTATTTAATAAAATAAAAAAATAAAACACAGGTTCTGCAGTATCATACTACTACAATATTTACAGGAAACAATACCTACCATTAAAATCTGAGGTGGCCATTCCTCAAAATTGGATTGAATTTAATTTAGCAAACAATTACATAATTACCTTAACAACTAACTTTAAAATAAATGAATACTGTAATAGCTTGACAAGTTTTTTTAAACATAATTTATGAAACATTAAACACGTATTGGAATTTTTATTTAAATTGAGAGCAACACCTTTATCGATATGAAATTTGATGCCATAGAATGTATTCCTTTATTAAAGAGGCAACACTTATTATATTGATGCATAAACTAGTAGGTATGATTTCTTTTGATTGATTTCATAGCCTCCGATATCTGACTTAATAAATTTACTTACATAACCTTCCTTACTATAATCCCTCCCACACTTTCACTAGACACTTAAATTGACATCTTTATTAAAATCTCCTCCACACTTTTCACTGATTTTAACTGATGTATCCTTCTTGTTTGAGCACGGTTCCTCTAGTGACATTCTATCAACTGGTTAAAATTCAGATTTACCCGAATTTTTTCCGAACTTAGGTATTTTTTGGTCTTCATTGACTGGGCTATTTTACGTGTTGGTCCTATAAATGTTGCAGACAGATTGACCTCCGTTCACTCACCTTTTCGGATTTTTCTTTCCATATTTCAAGTAATTTCTTGTGATTGGTTGATTTTTATTTTGTTTGTTCTTATTGGTTTGCAGACCTTTATAAAATTTCACACGTATACCACTGCATACTGCTTGTGGTGCAGTTCTCGGAGTTCAATGCCTCAATGTTTAGTTTGGCGAAATTCGACACCCTATATGAGTTGCTACATCCTGTTTACCGGCTAAGCTTGGTTGTTTGAATAAATGTTTTATTTTAATAAATTAATTTTGTTTCATGTATTGACAATGTGTTCACTCTCTAAAGAAGCGGCCACACTAGGCTGTTTAGCAGTCGCTACTAACTAGCCTCTGGTAAAGTCGCCAGCAAGCAGCATAGTCTGACCACAGAGGATATAAGTAATACCAGAGTGCTCGAAGGATAGGGAAATGTGTTTCGCCTTTACTGTAGCGCTGGTGTAGCGTCGGAACAGAGCTTAGTTACCAAGAGGCTAGCGACGTTGCCGTTTTGAACAGTGTGTGAGAGAGAGAGAGGAGATGGACAGCTAATGCACGCACGCACTGCTACTCGACTCAACTTATCTCATTGCATTTTGACTACTGGTGCACTGATAATAATTTTTGCAGCGGGAATTCTTGTATAATGCGTCTAAAGTTTTGTAAAAATAAAGTACACTTATTCATTCAATTAATAATAAATTTTTGAAAAAATAAACCAACTTCAAAAAAACAAAAACAACAAAATGCTGAAACTAAAAAGTAAAAAATAATTAGTATATTGAGCAAACGTAATTTATTCAAAGCCGATACAAACAAATTTTTGAAGTTGGCGCCAAATTTATTATTAATTTATTTAAATAAATCAAGTTTACAAGAAATTAAAATGATTGGAGTTGTAAACATAACCCCAAAGTATAATATATGCTGGGTTTATTTAAGTATTACCGATTATGAGTGAAATTAGCTGTTATATTATTTGTTACTCAGGTACGCATACATGCATGTACGGACGTAAACTCACTTTTATATTAGTTGATTAAATGTGTGACACAACTCTGAATTCATTTTATTCGTGTAAATGTAGGCCTAAATGAATTTACGACGTTGTGAGCATTTATGTAATGTATTTATACCTAGTTGACTCAAATTTCCAACATAAATATTTGCTAAATCATACAAATTTGAATAAACTGCCTTTTTAAGAAGTATTTTATTATCAGCTGACCCGACAGACATCCTGTCCAAATTTCAATAAATTTGGTTATGATTGTTTTGTGAATTTGTGATAAGCGTTTGGAAAATGGTAAAAAAGAGAAAAAGACGTATTTCTGAGCGATCATTGTATAT
Source organism: Philaenus spumarius (assembly GCA_018207615.1). Classification (NCBI taxonomy): domain Eukaryota; kingdom Metazoa; phylum Arthropoda; class Insecta; order Hemiptera; family Aphrophoridae; genus Philaenus; species Philaenus spumarius. The sequence continues at coordinate 1,365 of JAGFPH010022392.1, read as the reverse complement.
TTTAACGATTGAAGAAATGGATATAAAATTTGAGGAGTAGTAGATTCAGAAGAACTAAAATAGTGTTAAATTCTAGGTAAATTTGGCACCGACTTCAAAAATTTGTTTGTATCGGCTTTGAATAAATTACGTTTGCTCAATATACTAATTATTTTTTACTTTTTAGTTTCAGCATTTTGTTGTTTTTGTTTCTTTGAAGTTGGTTTATTTTTTCAAAAATTTATTTCCTAAAAGGTGTTTATGAATTTGTATTTACTGTATAATGCGATTTAAGTAGTACGTTTTTTTAAAAATATTTTTTTTATTATTTTATTAAAAACGTTATAAAAAAATCAGCTAAAAAGCTATAAAGACAGGTATAAAAATGGTTCACTTACTTTCCTGAACTAAGTCTTTTACGACATTTATATCTTTTTTACTGATTTACATGAAGGATGCCGGGTATGACGGAAAAACAACTTTCCCTAATTTACCTGACCGAAGACGAGTACAACAGCAATAAAAAATTTGGTATGACAAAAATATAAACATCTGTTCCTTATTTACACGACCGAAGCCGAGTACGACAGCTGTAATAAGTTTTCCTTATTTACTTGACCGAAGACGGGTACAGCAGCTATAAAAAAAATTGGTATGACAAATATAAATATCTGTTCCTTATTTACATGACCGAAGCCGGGTATGACAGCTATAATAAGTTTTCCTTATTTTACCTGACTGAAGCCGGGCGCAACAGCTTTAAAAAGTTATACTTATTTACCTGAACTAGCCTGGTACGACGGCTAAAAAAATGTGTTCCTTGTTAACCTGGCCGAATCCTGGTACGCCAGCTATAAAAAAGTTTCACTTATTTACCTGAACGAAGCCGGGTACGACAGCTGTAAAAAGTTTTCCTTATTTACCTGACCGAAGTCGGGTACGACTGTTATACAAAAGTTTTACTTATTTACCTGAACTAAGGTGGTACGACAGCTATAAACCAGTAATATAGAGAAAAATTGAATGGATTCGTGTCGTGAGATATTTGTTACGATTCGTGACTTGAGATTTAATTCAAAAACCCACGCAAAAAAATTTCAATGGGTCAACAGAAGTTTTAACTTCAAAAAGATTGATCGAAATCGATTCATTAATTCCAGAATATCGCTGAACAAACATAATAATTCGAACACGCAGCTGAACCGCTGACGTGAGTTGAGCAAATTTCTAAAATTAAGTTTATAGGCCCATGTTTTAGGGTTTCGACCAACAATTTGGGAAATAGGTCTACTCACGACGGTGCTGAATAGATGCAAAATGCTTCGTACGCCATTCCGCATATTGGTTGTATCTTCAATACACAATGCATTGCGTGCTTCGGAAGCC
>JAGFPH010022390.1:0-12639 GCA_018207615.1 Philaenus spumarius | reverse complement strand
AATTTCATTCCAATCCGTTCGGTAGTTTTTGAGAAATCGTGATGAGTCAGTGAGTCAGTGGGTTTTGGCTTTTATATATATAGATACTAATTTAAATAAATAAATATTTTAGAAGAGACATGGTCCCTTTGTAACCTTTTCGTTTTCCTGTCCTGTAGTGACAGGATGGTTTTTAGGTTGTGTGTCCTTGTCCACTTCCATATTTCCCTCACACGTCTTGGAAGATGTTGAGGGTGGAGAAGGGCAAGGATCAGGTTTTTTAGAAGGGCTTTTAGGAGGATTTGTAGGGGAACCTCCTTTTTCATTTTCTTTTTTACTACTTTTGGTGTTTTTTAAATTTGTACTTTTTATAGCAACAGGTTTCTTTACTGGAACGGGTCCAGAACTTCTTCCTGTTACTACAGATGGACAAGTATAAGATTTCTTCAGAAATTGTTTTACCCCAGTTATTGGGGTAATTTTCTTTTTTATTATAGTTTTTTCCCGAGTTCCAGTTCTCAGATCAAGAGCAGGGATAGATGGTTCTATTTCTGCTTCTGTAACCGAGAAACTGGAGGACGGAAGAACGGAATTTAAAGGAACTAGAACAGAAGCGGAAGCAGAAGGAGACACTTTAGAGAAAAGGGCGACTAGCTGAGCTACCTGGTCAGTCAAGATTTTGACTGTTTTAGCCAATTCTCCACAATTTGCGCATGGAGTGTTGCTCTTATTTGAGACCACTGCAGCAAATGATTTGCCTTCCAGAGAAGGCCTAGAGGTTTTATATAACTTTTTTGCAGCGTTAAATGATATTTTTTTCCTTGCCATAATAGTAAGGACTGCTTTTTCTTCTTTAAACTTTTCACAGTTAAAGGACCGTGCAGGATGATCGCCATCACAGTTGGGACACTTGGCGTCATCTTTGCAGCCCTCACTATTATGACCTTTTTTCCCGCATTGACCGCATGTTTCTTGCTTTGTGCAAGTAGAACTCACGTGTCCAAACCCTTGACACTTAAAACAACGTCGAGGGTTTGGGACGTAAGGTCTAACAGACAGACGATAGAAACCTGCATAGATATACTCCGGCAATGTGGGTGTGCCAAAAGTTAGAATCAAAGAAGCAGTGGCTTTTTTCTCTCCATTTTCATTGCGCATTATGCGAGTGACTTCAAGAACTGACTGGCTGGCTAATTCGCTCTTTATTTCCTCCAAACTAATGGTGATCAAGTCTCTACAGGTAATGACACCTTTTGAATAATTCAAGGATCTGTGAGGTTCTACAGATACCTTGACTTTGTCATAGAAGGAAGTTATCTTTAACAGCGACAAACTTTGTTTCTCGCTGTTAGTTTCCACTAAAATGGTGCCATTCTGTAATTTCCTAATGGAAAGTACAGGGCCCGCTGTTCCAGTAATTGCTTTTTTGATTACAAAGGGCGATACCTTTGATAAATCTGTATCCTTTTCCTCATTTGAAAAGACTAAAAATTTGGGAGCTGGCAACTCAGATGGTTGTTGAGTAGCCCTCTCCTTTGTCTTTTTGAACAATTCTTTGTTGACAGACTCATCAGAAGAATCCGAATGATGTCTCTTTATTCCTAAATCTGATTTGACGGTTTTTTTTACCATGTGTTTTTTTGTCCAGCGCATCGTGTTAGGCGGAATCGGGCGAACTCGGTAAGGGCTTGCCCATCAGATCACATTGCGATCACTTCCGAACCCCCAGTTCCGTGAGGATCCCGAGCACTCTTTTGCCAGTCTGGATGGACATCAGTCTGGAACCCGAAACTACTGTGAGGAAGAATCCGACTTTCTTCAACACCGCGAACACTTCCTGACCAAGAACCGAAGTGGCTGGCCCCAGAACAGAAACCACGCATACGTCTCGGCAGAGCAAGCTCACATTAGCCTTACCAAACCAGAGTTTGTCAAGACTCTGGCAGGTTCGGCACTCCCAACGCGCAATGGCTCTGCACAGTCAAAATTCCTAAAGGAAGGTGAGAATTGGAATGTTGTATTGTTTAATGTGTGTGTTTATGTGATTGGGTGGATGTTTTGTAAGTGTTGAATGTGTTGGGCGTTGTTAGACTCGGGTACCGCGAGGGACGCCAAACCCCTCTTAGTAGGTGCAGCCCCCGTGACTCTGCACCCCCCGTGCGGGGTCAACAATGGTGGAATAAAACCACCACCAGCATGTATAGCACATATCATGGTAACATTAGCACCTCGTTCAGCACTGGTCATACTTCCTACCTGTTTGAGACCTTTGCTCGAAAAAATCTTTGGTGGGACATGGACAGTTGAAATGCCAGTCTGTCACAATTCTATATATTAAAAGGTGTAATTCCAGGATTTTTTTCAAGAGCATATTTATAATTTTTGAATACTAGAGCAACATTTGCTTTATTAAAAGCTGTAGAACGGGCTAAGCTAGTAGCTTCTGGTTTCCGTAAAGCTAATTGATCTGCATACCTCTTACGGAAATCACGAAGCCAATCTTTACCAGCTAATTTGTAATTTTCCCATGATGGGATACATGTTTTGTTATTATACTTAGCAAACTGGTAGGCAAAGGTCCTTACATCTCTAAGAGTTTTAAAGCGTCTCAGTAATGTTGTCTTGGAGATACTGAACTCTTTTGATGCAGCATATATAGTTTGTTGTTTCTTCATGACCATATCTAAAGCTTTTGCGAGATCCTCCTAGGAGATTGGGATTCTTTTCACTCCCGTTTTGCTACGTGGCATCTAAAACAAAAATAGTTGCATGTAAAATTGGAATACAAAGAAGTAAACAATGTAATTTTTACTTACAGGCCTACAACAACAATAAAGGTGTATTTCGCAGGCATTCTTTTCAATAATAAAGTAAAATGTTAGTCCTGTGCTTGTAACTAGACTTTTAAAATAAATAATAGGATCTCCTTATCTATTTATTATTAAAAACACTTTTTTTATATGTCACATGCTGTTATTAAGTTTAAAACTTAAATTTTCTATATAAAAATAAGTTTAATTAATTTAAGAAGGCAGTACTGTAGTGTATACAACAGGCTATTTTAAGCGGTGTACCTCGAACCAGTCCATGGTACACCACTTATATTAGGTTCGAGATACACCACTAGGTTATTAAAAACAAAATGGATTATTCATCATGATGAGATTAGACTAAACTTCATTTCAAGTACATAGTATTATTTCTAGAACATTGCTTTATAAGGTTAATTTTAAATTCAGAATAAACAATACATGTATGAGTATAAAAATACAAAACAAAATCTGAAAAAAATTTATTTTTGAAAAGCGATTTTCCTTTTTCAATAATTGCTCAAGCAGTTTAACTTCCAAACAAACAATGACAACTTCACTGAAACCTTTGGTGGCAATTCTTTGATCTACATTTGAAGTTGTTAGATCGAGCTAGAATCAGCTATCTATAGGTCCAGTGTACACATATGTCCAAGTACACCACCTTCCCCTAACATTAAAATGAATCGATACTTGTTGTATTTGCAAGGAATTTGTTTTGATTTGTTGGAACTGTCATAAATTGATCAAAAACGACACCAGAAGATGAAGGTGTTTTTGTAGTTCGACGACGCTTTTCTGCAGCTTTAATGTTTTCCTTATAATCAGTATAACCATCAAATACTATAGACACTCTATGACCAAAATGTATATGTACATATTGAACGTATTTATCAAAAATAACGTTGAACGTTATTCGTTTAATAATAAAACAAAATTTCGACATTTTAAAAAAACTATTAAACAGCACAAATCGTAATAAGAAATATTATTCAATAACCACATGTATTCACTGCAAATGAACGTTCAACACTATAAGTATTTAAATTATAATAAAACAAAATTGCGACTTTTTTTAAAAACTATTAAACAGCACAAATCATAATAAGAAATAATATTCAATAACCCCGTGTATTCACTGCAAAGGAACTTTCAACACTAAAAGCATTTCATTTATAATAAAACAAAATTGCGACATTTTTTAAAACTATTAAACAGCACAAATCATAATAAGAAATAATATTCAATAACCCCGTGTATTCACTGCAAAGTAACGTTCAACACTAAAAGCATTTCATTTATGACTTCCAGAAAAGAAGCAGGTAAACGACCGTCGCCACTCAGACAATGGAGTCGTAGAAAAATGTTGCTCGAGGTTATCTGAACTGGTAAGCCAGAAGGCAGTAACTGACAAATTTTCACATTTTGAGTCATACATGTATTCCTATGTTTTTGATCCTAAGGAATTAAAAAAAACTAACCCAAAAAGCCGTATCTTCAACCGCCTAGGAGATACAGAGATATCATGTTGCAGTATCTACACTAATATTCATCAGTTACATAGGAAAAAGGCAGCAACACTAACGTGCATTAAGCAAGAAAGCAGTATCTACACTCTAGTTACTGCTTTCTGTCTATGTACTAAGTTACTGCTTTTTGACTTAGTAATTTCACTTAATACAATAATAGTAGTTGCAGCATTTTGCTATAATATCGTACCTATTTCATGTTTGTTTTACTAAAGGCCACTTTACACAGAACGTAGCCGATGTATTAATACGTCTTCGGCGTATTAATACTTCGGCGACTTCTTTCGTGCTCCGTTCAAACAGAAAGCTACGTTTAAGACGTATGCCCCCCCCCCTGTTCGAATTAAAGAAGTTGACTTCGAATTATCCATATTTTTTTACATTGATATCATTTAAGTTCAAGGGACCGAACCGAAACTTCGAATTAAAGGTAATTTCGAATTAAAGACGTTCAAATTATCCAAGTTCTACCTATTGAGAAATACTGATAAGTGGGAAATTCAAAACACAATTTTCTCACGCTCTCGTTCAAAATAAGACATTTGAAATTGATATATACTTTTATATAGTTTTATTTGATACTAAATTCCAAAACTTTTTACATTTTGAAAAATTAAAAAAAATGTTTACTACCTTTATGTAGGTCTGAAGTTGAACTTTTTCCTTTCGTTACTGAACATTTTTTTGTTCCTTGAGCTAATAACTTTGTAAATTTTACATCAATCAATTTTTTACTGGCATAAATGAATTCTGTTAACCTTTCTCTACAAAAAAGCTACAGAACAATTTTGGGTTAGGGTATAATTATTTCGCAAATTTTTGAAAATATACTTGCAACACGCACCGAAATGGCATGACATTGCAAGACATTAGCATGAAGAGATTAATGGTTAAATTACAAATTACAGTGCATACTTACTTGGTTTTTGTAATACACTAGCTGAATACCCGTGCTTCGCTACAGGGAATTTGTTTTTTTCATCACTAATTCATAATTAATTGTAATATTTTTCTCTCATTTTCTGTCATCTATTATTTCACGACAGTGAATTATAACATTTATTTTCAATTATTTTGGTATATATTGTTCACTGGTTGCCCGTTAATCGTCTTCCTTACGGTATGTGTGCCGAGTAAATTAAATCAATAAATTAATTAAAAAAATTAAGTGAAGAGCGTCTTCTTTTTCAACCGCTAAATCTACAGACTGGTAAATCACAGTCTTAGCTAGATGTTTGCAGATCACCCAGACACGTCTTTAATATGCGAATGTATAGATCGGGATTGTTTTGATTAGCTTACGTCTAAAATATTTTCTTAAAATGAATAAGTGCCAAATTTCAGCTCTCTAGCATTAAGGAAAGAATACCAATTAATATTTATTGATTTTTGGAATTGTTATTACATTTTCAACCCTTAACAGCACGTAACAAAATATAAAACTGGTTTATTTTTTATATGTATCTTTTAAGAAATAAATGTACAAAATTTCAGATCTATAGCTTTAAGTAAAGTATAAAAATAAATATTTATAGTTTTTAGGGGTTGTTATCACATTTTCAAAACTATAGCATCACGTAACAAAATATAAAACTCATTTACTTTTTATATGTGTTTGTAAAAAGTAAATGTAAAACATTTCAGCTTTAAAGAAAGTAAACAAACAACATTTGTTGTTTTAGGGGATGTTTCAACCCTTAAAGGCTACATATTTTAAAATCCTATTTTAGTGCGCTTCTAGCGCCTATGAGCAATATGTGTACCAAATATGTCACGTCCTTGGCGGTATTAAATTAATATTTATAGATATAGGGGTTGTTCCTTAAATTTCACCCCTTAGCAGAACATGATAAAACGTAAAATTGTTTTTTTATATGTATCTTGTAAGACATAAATGTACAACATTTCAGCTTTCTAGCTTTAAGGAACGTATAACAAACAATGTTATTGTTTTAGGGATTGTTTCAACCCTTAAATGCCAAATATTTTAAAATCTTTCTTAGTCCACCTCTAGCCAATATGTGTGCCAAATTTTAAGTTCCTAGGCGGTATTCAATTAATATTTATAGTGTTAGGGGTTGTTACCCCACACAGCATTTCACCCCTTAGCAGAACGTGAAAAAATGTAAAACTGGTTTACTTTTTATATGTATTGTGTAAAAATAAATGTACAACATTTTAGTTGTCTATCTTTAAGGAAATTATAACAAACAATACCTATTATTTTAGGGGTTGTTTCAACCCTTAAAAGTCATATATTTTAAAATCATTTTTTATTTCTCCTCTTGCCCCTATGGCAAAAACATGTACTAAATTTTACGTTCCTAGGAGGTAAGGTTTTTGAGGTACTGTGATCAGTCAGTGAGTGAGTGGGTTTTGGATTTTATATAGAGAGATTAGCAATTTCTTGCCACGCCAGTTCCTTTACATCTTTATCTCTGTAATTCTCTATCATAACATCTCAAAGGGCTGGACGCTTCCTTACTTCATCAATCAAAACACTTACCATACTCATAACTGCACTTAAACAAATGACAGTATAAACAAACTCTGGAAAGAGGACGATGTACAGATGTACACAGGAAGACGTGGTGAGAACTGCTCAGTGCGCTTGCTCGTGTCGAGATACGTTTGCGACGCGTAGCTAGCCGAGGTATTTTGCTTTTCCGTATTAATACGCCGCCGTCGTCTGCTACGTATTAATACTCTTGTGTAAAGTAACCCATTTGATATAATTGTGAGATACGTCTCAGACGTCTTACAAAGACGTCGGCGGAGTATTAATACGTTCTGTGTGAAGTGGCCTTAAGGCAAAAAGACGTAACAGCAGTTATTGCTTTTTGGCTTGGTAAAGATAGGTAATAACAGCAGTACCTACCTAACTGAAAATAAAAATATAAAATATGTGTAAATTAGGTAAAATAAATGCAGATTTATAATCTAATTACGTGGATTAGTATGTTATATATAAAAAAAGTAAAATAGCTTTATCTCATACAAAATAAACGAACAAAAACTTAAGATTCTCGATTTCCACCATTTTTATATTTAGCAGTTAGTTACTGCTTTCTGGCTTAACAAGGCAGTTATGCGGGAGAATGAAATTAGGAACTAAGTTTCTTTTATGTCTATATTCTCACAATCGTATAATTTGTATGCATATATATAACACAAACCAATATTATAATTTAACATTTACATCCGATGGTGTGCATAGGTGGTTCAGCGTAATATTATTGTTTTCAGTGATTTAGAAACGCAATATCTCAAGAATGGTGTATCTTACAAAAAGTATAAGAACTATTTTTGTATATAATTTCATGATCTACAACTTTTGCCTGATATAGTTGTATGATAAAACTTACTGTTTACCAGAAAAATTGGAAACCCCATTTTTTACCTTTGATCTTGAATAACTTTTTTTGCAGATGTGGAACCAATGGGGACTATTTTTTCGACTATTTTGACCGGACTACTATTATTCATTCAGATTATTTATTTTAATGACTTAAAAATCATATATGTCCTAGCAAACTTATTATTATTATTTTTAAATTACCAATTAAGGAATGCAGGGAGAACATTAATTTCAATGATCTTAATTTGGCGTACATACCAACATTCATAAATAAATACCAAAAAGTCTATGGTTATGAATATGCAGAAAATTGTTGTCATTAAGTCACAATCTGTGAATGTGTATCTCTGACTCACTGACATTGGGTGAGATAGTATAATAATAGTAACTTATTGTTGTTTTGTGAGTTGATAACAGTTGTACTTAAAATTTTATTTAGTGATGAAAATATATTTCATATAATTTTCTTCTAGTTTATAGTGACTAAAATTCTATTCTACTATATGGTCGAGTTTTTTCAGTTATGGTTATTATTAAATAAAATTAAGAGTAACTATTTCATATACGTATATCCTCTGGTGTATAGGTGAAATTTTGTTACCTACATACCTTAGGCCCTAATTGAAAACAATCTTGTTTTGGTAAGTCATGTTACATTTAAAATAAAATGTGTTCAAATTAACAATACTGGTATCTAATATGATAGAACAATTTAATTTATTAATAGGCTTATGAAAACATTTGACATACTAAATCAGTTATTTTAAGTCTCAAGTGCTAAGTGGGTTAGGCATACAGTAGGCATCCTTGCTGTGTTATTGTCAGTTATACTATAATTTGAAGAAATTTTAATAACAAATAATAAAACAACTTCCTTTATTGTGAGTATAGGCCTATTAACATCTCAGATAAAATGTACAACATACCTCCATACCATATGCTGCAGTTGTGCCAACCTATGCGCATAAAATCATTCTAGAATGTAATCGTAATGTTTGAGCAGAAGTAAATTGATGTTGGTACTTACATATTATACGGAGGCCACTATTTTTAGACGTTTTTTATTACATCACTATTTTTAGTAGAAACCTAGTAACTAAACATACTGTGACTAAATCCTACTATAGGTTAAAACTTTAGACTATTTTTTTTTATTATTCTTGCATTTCTGTTGTTTACTAAAACAATACCTAACCCAGCAATGTTTTAAAAAAATAGTGGCCTCCGAATAATACGTAAGTACCTTGATGTTAAGTTACAGAGTTGTCAAAAATCTTTACAAAAGTTTACAATTGATATTAACATAAATTAAACAATGTAACATTAAAAATGTATACAGTTAAATATTTAATTCACACCTACTCTAAAATAACCTTGCTTTGCTAGCAACTCCTTATCTCGATCTAAACGCATTCGTTTTTTTGTTATGCTAACTGGTCACAATTATATTGAGAAACTATAGCCTATAAGGTATATCTAATATTATTACTTTTAAGATAGGCCTATACGATTAAAACTAGAAGAAGAAATAAAATACATGTACTTACATAGAACTTACTATGAGTGAGAAGGTTCTTTTTGTATGTAAATACAGACCGGAAGTCTATGACTTTGTTTAGAGAAGTTTTTTAGTGACAGTAAAATTTGTATTTATGTCTTGGTACTGTTGCTTTTGATGTTTATGTATTTCTTAGCAGCTCCAAATTAATTTGTAAAACTTGCTACTTTGGTAGACGGCCTAGGCCATGTATTGGTTAATCTTTTTATTTTTTGTTTGTGCAAAGTAGGCCTAATGTATAATTTTTTAGGTTTAATAAACACATTTATTATTATTATTGGTGATTTTTTTGTATGTAATATATTATATGTCAAGACTTCAGATGTTAAGAGCTTGATTGAGGTCAATAATAGAACACTAGACCAATATGGGCTTGTACTGTGCTCTTATTTTATTAACCTAATGGTGGTGATGTCTGTGCTTTAAAAAAAATCATAGCCTAATCGTAAACTATTGGTATCAGGCAAAATGCTTCAACAAAGTAATAATAATAATAACATTACAACTTAAATGGTGTCAACAACACAAAATCAATTTACAAATCAACACAGTGTGTAGGCCTACTTATAGTTAGCCAACTACAGCAATATATCATGTATGCTATTACATAGAATATACAGTGGTTTTGAGATCATATATATTTTTTAATTTAGCTGAATTATTTTCATTTTTTGTTTCTAATGATAGCCTATTTATAAATTTACACCCATAAAAGTTTTTTTTCAAAGAAACTGCAAACTCTATCGGCCAGAGTTGTTTCTACAGTTTCTATTAAAAAAATTCTATTGTATTTAAAATGATATCTACATCTGGTTAAATAGAAGTTGTGGGACAGATATTCAGAATTAAGTTTAGTATGTATTATTGTCTGGAGTATATGTACACGCTAAAAATGTTCATTATGTTTAAAATGGTTCCTTTACTGTATCCTGCCGACATAACTTTAACATAGTCCGAACTGCATGTTTTTGTAAAATCAATAACCTTTCCATATTTCCAACTCCATAGAGAGGCGAAATGTGATAATTGAATGGACATGTGTAAATAAGCTATTTTTAGAGTATTCAGGCCGCAGATCTTTGATAAGTTGTACAGAACAAAGTGTTCAGAAGAAACTTTGCCTGCGACACAATCAATGTGAAGATCCCAACTCAATTTATTCTCAACAATCAATCCAAAAAACTTGGTTTGACTACCTCCGTCTGTTCAACTCCGTCTAAATGTATTTTTGGTTTAGTCAAAAAATATTCCTTTTTGGCTTAATGCCGAAGTACATGAAATTCGTTTTCGATAAATTTAATAAAACTTGATTTTCAGAAAAGAATTTTACCCAAATTATAATTATCTGTCGTTTCAATTTTATCATTAACGTTCTGTTAAGTTTAAATAAATTAGAAAAAGCGCTTGTAATTGAGAAGTACTACTACTCTGATGAAAGTTTCAGCCGTAGTTTCTGATAAATGTAGGTATATTAAATCTATTACTTGCCTTAGCAATCTTTAACCCGACAGTCAATAGTTGACAGATGTTTCACCTATTTATCAGGACTTACAAACTTTGTAATAAAAGCACATTTAACAAACAAATAAAAGCCACAGTGTGCGACTGTCCGCTCTTTTGCTTTTTTTTTTCTAACTGAAGGACTGATTATTCAGGTTGGTAAGTTCTGATGATGCCTGATAATATGATATGATATTAATTGCTCCATATCTTTACATATATATATATAACTAAAATTACATACATAGGAACAATATAAACAACCCGAGGTTCAAAACCTGTTTGTGATGTAAAAAAAAAGAAAAGAAAACACTCAAATACAAACAAACGTAAATTTCTCTCGGAATGAAAGACAACTCGGCAGCCAACCGCGCTCCTCCAAATCTTACACACTCCATCAGACTTAGTGTGAAGTCACAATTAATGGCTTCCAAAACAATAAAAAACAAAAGTACTATATATAAACTTACAATCTACTAAGGAAATTTGAAGAGAAATTATATATTACATTAATTAAACATATTCACATTCAGTATAAACTCAAACAACAAAATAAAGAATGAAATCCGGCATAAAGTTATATATACCCATACAAACACATATACTCACACCAAACACTACATAAATATATATACAAATTACAATCTACTAAGGAAACTTGAATAGAAATTATATCTTACATTAGTTAAACATATTCATATTCAGTTTAAACTTAAACATTAAACTAAAGAATGGAATCCGGCATAAGTTATATGTACAAATATAAACACATAGACTCACACCAAACACTACATAAATATATATACAAATACATTTGTCTCCTCCAACCATACATTAATACAATAAATTCTCCAAAATTTTGTATTTCATTGTAATGTGCTAAAGTAAGAACCAACATCAACTTGGTTAGTCAAAATCCCCCTAACGAACCTACAAAATCTATTTTTATTCCTACAACTTTTAATATGATCCGGCATTGCATTAAAAAACTTTGGAGCGAGATATGAATAGAATTTCTTAAAAACAGTTAGATTCGGTTTAGGTATAAATACGTTTAAGTAATTACGTAATTTTCCTCTTTTTGGTCCTATATGGTTTTTACTTTCTCCACTTTTATCAAAAAAAATTCTCAAGGCTTTATAAATGTATAGACTTTTAAGCGGTAAAATATTTAAAGTTCTAAATAAGGGTGCAGCATGTATCATTCTGGACTTGTTCAGCATAAGGCGGATGAAATGTTTCTGCAATGAAATAACTGGCTTCAAAGTAGTGTGGTATGCACCTCCCCAAACTGCAATACCATATTCCAACTTGGAGTTTATTAAAGCAAAATAAATTGCTCTCAAAAATTAAATAAATAATGATAAATGGGCGAAACAGCTGTCAACTATTGACTGTTTTAAAGATTGCTAAGACAAGTAATGGATTTGATGTAGGCCATTAGATATATAATGTCGTGAAAATTTTTGTAAATCTTTCTTTGTAAAATTGTTGAAAGATGTAGCCTACTATGTCACTATTAATATTTTTTTCGCGTATTGTTTTAATGTAACGTTTCCAGTTTATCCAGCATAATAACAAAAGCTGTTAAAACATCAGTTTTTCTCAAACTACTGCCCAGCCCACTTTGAGAAAGCATGAGAGGTATCAGGCTGTTAGGTATAAGTAAAAGTTTACTAGCCTATCAATTAATTGTACAAGCATTTTTTAGATAATTTCTTACATACAATCAAACTTTTTCTTTAAAAAGTATGGTGTAAATTAAGCGAAAAATAAACTGATCACAATTTACTCACTATTGGAACAAGGAAATGTATTTTCTAAAATGAGATCATTTGAGCTGTCAGCGTTGTCAGCTTTTAATTAAAGATAATTAAAATTTTATTAAAACTATCGGACTTATTT
>JAGFPH010022388.1:0-12640 GCA_018207615.1 Philaenus spumarius | reverse complement strand
TTCTTATTGAGCCCCTATGGCCCTAGAGGTAGCTACATACCAAATTTCTTTCTAATCCGTTCAGTAGTTTTAGAGAAATCGTGATTTAGTAACTTTGAACCCCCCCAAACCCCCTAAAATTTTTAATTTTTTGAAAACCTTTCTTGGTGAGCCCCTATGGCCCCAGAGGAAGCTACATACCACATTTTATTCCGATCCGTTCAGTAGTTTTTGAGAATTTTGCAAAACAACCTCCTTTTTGGCCAAAAACACAAAAAAATCTGTTATTATTATTATTATTACCTAAACGAGAATTTTTAGAAAGATGCGGTTTTTTGCATATGGTAGGGTACATTAAGGGCAACAAATAAGCCAAATTTTATCAAAATCGTTAGAGCCGTTTTTGAGAAATTTAGATTTTTCTTGTTTTTTGGTAACTTTTGGGGGGTAAAACCCCTTAAAAATCAAAAATTTGAAAAAATGAAAAAAACGCCTGGAGATATGCCCGAACTACACCTACATACCAAATTTCATCAAAATCGGACCGATGGTATGGTGTCCAGCTCTGTACACATCCTTACAGACAAAGGACACACGGACACATGGACACACGGACACACGGACACACGGACAGACATCACCAAAAAAACACTTTTTTGGGTTCAGGGAGCACCAAAACAAAAGATTCCACTACAAATATTTTTGGGTTCAGGGAGCACCAACACAGATAATTGAACTAAAAATTTTTTTGGGGTTCTGGGAGCACCAAAACAGATAATTCAACTGAAAATTCAAATTCGAACATTTTTACGAAAACAATACTTTCTCCATATACTACGTATAGGGTGGAGAAAGTAAAAATGAATTGCTGTTTCTTTGAAATCGCATCAATTGAGAACTGCTGGACCAATTTGGCAATTTTTTGTTTTAAAATGTTCGTAATAGTCCGAACTAGGTTTTTATATAAAGAAAAATTTGAAAAGTTTCCCGAAAAAGTTTCAAATTTGGAAATAACTAAACAGCCTCTTTTGTATGGACTCAAGACCATAGCGCTAATAAACAGCTGTTCGTATAAAATGCTTAGTAACACATGTTTGTTTACATTCATTACCATAGCAACTTTAGCAAATTTATAATCACATAATTATATTATTCTTAAAAACCAATAGCTTTTTAGATTAGATTGACAAATTAAAAGCAAACACAAACAAAAATCAATAAAACATGCTTAGGCCTACTAATATTATAATTCAATTTAAACATCGGTTGTTACATATTATTATAAATAAAACAATTGTTATGGATCAAAAACTGAACATAATTTTAGGTTAGGCCTACAATGAACCAAAACACTTTTATTTGCAAGCAATTTCTCTAATTTATAATCGGGTTATTATTCTTCAAAAAACAAAACAGCTTTTTTAGGTTAGATTGCCAAACAACACAAACAAAAATCAACGAAAAATGCTTACTGTATTATAATTCAATTCAAACATCGGTTGTTACATATCTATTTACTTACATATATGCTGTTTAAAATATTGTTTATATAAATTGTTGACATAAACACCATTTGCAATTCAATAACTTAAGTCAAAAGAATGAAATTTGATAACTACCCTTAAAATTAAGAAAGCAATAGCGAAGCATTGCCGGGTCCACTAGTTTGAATATAAATATCCTTTATTTACGCTTAATTTCAGACAGAATTCTTTGCTAAAAATTAAATTATACTTATTTTGTTCAAAAGGAATCAATTCAAGAGAATATACAGAAAGTAATGGTTCATAATAAAAGTTAATATTTTGAATAATACTGCGCAAATAATCTTTAATGAATTACCGTTCAAACAAAACCATAATTTAAAACATTTTGTATACACACAAATCATTTTTATAAATAACTAGTGAAGACCCCTGCCCGCTCCACACGCCAACCCCCAATGAAAACATCTAAAAGCATATGTTATATTTTATTTATAATAAAGGTGTAGGATTAATAATAACCTCAAAACTAAGATGGTAAATAATGCTAAATGTTCAAATTAAATTATTTCTAATATTTTATAACAACAGTTATAATAATGGTTAAAAGAACCAGCAAGGATCAGGTCTGCACTTTAAAACCTAAAAGCTAGAAATACAAAAATAATTGCTTCAAATTTTTAAATCAGCTGTTAATGGAAATATTGAAGCAAACAGCTATATCTGCTATTTTATTCAATTGGTTGCTATGGTAATAAATGTAAATACATGTGTTGGTTTATAATTGTAGGACCTAACCTAAGAATTTTTTCCGACTAAATTTACAAATATTGAAATATAAAAAGTTTTTATGGAAATGAATTATAGCCATGTTACTCAGGGAAATTGTAGCTTTTTATTAGTAAAACTATTTTTTCAATCGGTTTAGAAGTGCCAGAGATTACCCCCTACATACAAACAAACAAACTAAAAAGACAAACTTTACCTCTTTATAATATTTAGTATAGACTAGTGGACCCGGCATTGCTTCCCTATTGCTTAGTTTAATTTTAAGAGTAGTTATCCCATTTCATATCTTTCACATAAGTAATCAAATTGCAAACGTTTTTTATACCAATTAAGACTAATACTACATAATTTTAGCTTTATAGTTTTTAGGAATTTAGTGCAATTTATTTTTATTGTATAAGGGTATCTCCCCCAATTAAATCTATTTGTTTGTAGTGACCATATTCTCTAAAATCCTGGTACTATCATTCGTAAGTTGTAAAATTAGGTGTGCCGTTTTTCAGAATAGTTTTGTATATCCCTTAAACATAATATTAAATAATTTTAACTTGTAAGAAATTAGTTTAATTTATGTTTATTGTATAGAGGTGGCAATGCCATTTCAATCCCTTAGACTGTAGTAATTGTAACGTCTAAAACTCCCGGTAATGATATGGATAAAGTGTGACATTTTTAGCAACATTAATCCAATAGTTTTTTTTTTTCTATAGAGGACAAAGACAAAAAGAAACAAACATTCATTTATGTATATATAGATATATATTACTTGAGGTTTTTACTTATAAATGAATTTATGTGGAAGCATATTTTTGTAGTTGTGAACTAAAAATGTTTTACGTTATTTTGAAAAACTAGAAACTTTACTTTTACTATTGATATCTGGGAAATCATATTATCATTTACAATATTTGTTAACATAGTCTTTAAAAACCAAAAAAAAAAAAAAAAAAAAAAAAAAAAAAAAAAAAAAAAAAAAAAAAGTTGTATCAGTGTAATAAACTAGTTCTATTACAACTACAACCTTATTGGGTTGGATAAAGGAACCCCTAAGGTTTTCAGATTACATTTAAAGTAATTCATTGCCATTATTTAACCGATTTCAATGACACTCAAGATAATCACTCCCTTATAATACTCTGTGTATTATTCCCGGGTGATTACTGTTGTAAATGTTCTCTACAAGATTACTTTAGTAAACGAGCCGTTAAAGCATGATATAACTTAATGTACACTTAGGCCTACTCAATATAAGTGATGAAATAAGTACTTTACAGTAGATTTGAATACTAAGGCAGACTTTCATGCCGCTATTGCAAAAATGGAACACGGACTGCAATATGTAAACAAATGGTTATTTACATTGCATCAGGTTTTTTTTTGGAATCTATATAGTATTGATTGCAAAACATCGAAGTAAATTATTTTAATAACTAAGAACTAGCTGCAAGGTCTTTCCAACCAATTTATAATCTTTGTATTATAACACTATTTTTTAATCATATTTCTAAGTACATAAATGTCTTGACATATACGTTTGGAATGATATAGTTAATAAAAACGGTAATTCAGATGAAACCAATATAGATTTTATTGTTAACATTTATGCAATAATACACTTTTCTAATAACTAATAATTTTTAGTTTTAACTAATTGTTTGAAGTTTTCAAACTAAAAATATGTACAACTACTAACGAACTTACATTGAAAAAAAAAGTAAGGGGTAGGAAAATTTCTGTCTCGCTAAAATTTCATCGAGTAATAAAATGCAATTATATTTTTTTTTATTCTTGCTAAGTTCACTAGCATTTCCAATGAGTTTCCCCAATAAATTTATTCAAAATCGTGTTGTTTTGAATACAAAAGTTATTAGAACTTTTAATGCACAAAGAATCAATGTTTTATGGCTGTTTAAATACGCGTGGGAAATATGTATGGAAATAAATGCATTTGAAATTGGTTGAATACTATATTCAAACTTAATTTGTATAGCTTACATTAGTTTCGTTAAACATTAATTCCTAATTTAAGTTAAAGAAATACAGTAGTTTTTATATGACGACAGTCTTGCCTAAAGTTCCATTGAAAGTCAATTAACATTTTCAGACTCAATCTTAAATTATTTATTAAAGTATACTTTAAATACTTTTGTCAGATACCATGGATATAAAAGTAATTTATATAAATGCTTTGCTGTTTTAGACTAATTCTTCTTCAATTCCAATCATCACTCTTTATGTTTATTGCATTTACCTTTTCAGTCTGTTTGTAATAATCCTATTTTGAATCTTAATTAGCTACAGCCGTGTCATTTACATAGAGACGTCATCAGGCTTTCCGCTCGTTTTGAATACTAATTTCGCACATTAAAACACAAATACATAAACACAATACACATTAAAAAAATATATAAGTCAGTGATTTCATTAAAAAGCTATAATAAATATTAGTTTAGGGTCCGCATACAGTCAACTGAATAAAGACAAACTAGTAGGATAAGGCAATTCTTGATGTTCGATCCTTTTTCATAAATTGTTTCTCAAACAAAACATTTTTCCAATAAATCTTTTTCTAAACTACTATTCTGTTTTATATCATTGTTACAAATATATTTAAAGACGTTTTGGTATACGTGTTTTAGACTTCCATCAAATAAGCAAGCATTTTATACACATAGTGTTCATAAATTCTCTTTAACCCCCTTTATTATTTTTGTTATTGAAAATATTTTAACATAACTTTGTATATATCTTTTGTTGCATACATGACAAATTGTTTATGACAAAAGGAACTTTATGAACACTCTATATATTATGTATGTTACTAATAAAGTACTGTGAAAAACTATGCGCCCATACGTTGTTAGTATGGTTTTGTATTTAGCAAAAATCTATTGATGTTTATTGCATTCTAAAGTAAGGTAAATTTAATTGTGCATTAGGTTTATTTGTTTCTGTTGTCCTAAATAACATCAATAAATACAAAATATCCTGAATTCAATGTTTACAAATTGAACAAGCTAAGAATAACACAATGTCTAAAAATGAGTGAATTCAATTAAGTGTCATCAAAATCGATTAAGTATTGTTATTGTTAGTCCAACTTTGATTAGCCTACAAGCGGAGTGTCCAAGAGGCTAAAAGTGACGTCCTGTATGTAACTGTAGTAATATCCAATACAGCCAAGTTGCTGGTAATATAGGTACAGTACGATTTTTTTAACCGTGCCCTCGGCCAAGATTGTACTAACCTGAATGATAACGTTAGAAATCGCTCTGTCTACTCTAGTTTTCTCCACGAAAACTGAGCCGAGCGGCGTGAAACAGCGAAAACCGAGCTTCAATAACATTGTCATTTAATACACTTAGCGTCGATGTAAAATTATGAAACTTTCACCGATACGCAGATAAGAACCATACGATTAGTATGATGTAAAAGAAAATGAATTACAGAACCTATTTCATATTTAAAATCAATATTACAACAATGTACTTCAATAATGACATGACATTTTCACACCGCTGGAAAGTTTTGTATTTGTTGGACAGAGACAAAGTGTTCGCGAGAAAGTTTTAGATAAAGGTCCAAATTAAATATTTTATTTGTAACATTTCTTCGTTTGACTTACGGTTTGCTCAGTACGGATGTCTGGAGTTAGATTCCGCGGAAAACTTCCTGCCTGGGGGGGAAGTAGGCCTACTTGGTGTCTGGCATTTACCTTAACCACACCACAGTATTATTATTCGAATACTTGAACAAGAGACAAGTAGTCTATGACTCATTCAAGTAGTTTTTATTTCAATAATTTTATTCGAATAATTATTCAATCATTTTTGTTTATTCGAAGTTTGTGGAACTGCCTTTACAATCCCTCCCCGCTATAGCCCACCGAGCGCTAGCCGAGCCGAGGGCACTTTTAAAAAAGTCGTACTGTATTTACCTGTTAAATACGCTGCATAAGTCTAATCAGAATAAAATAAAAATGTAAAAAAAAAATTTTGAAGAAAGAAAAGTTATAATTTAACCTTAGTACATTGATTCATTAATTTTCTCTTCGGAATTCGTTTATAGAAGACTTTTAAACAAACTTAATGATTGAGTTATTTATTTTATTTCAAGCCACTGGATTATTATTCTAAATATATTTATTGTATTTACATTTTCAGTCTGTTTAAAATAATCCTATTTTAATCTTAATTAGCTACAGCCGTTTCATACGAGAATTGCCTCATTTGTATGACTTTTATTACATTTACATCCGAAACCATCACTTGTTCTTGCTAAGATTTTCCAGTTCCAAAATTCAACATCTAATCAAATCTTTACCTCTTTCCTTTATATAGTAAAAAAGGAAAACTTTTAATTTTATCTTTGACATAATTAATATTGATTTTTAATTTAAAACGACCAAACACAATAAATAATACAAAATTATTAATAAGTACCTGAATACTATTTAAATTGATTAGTTTAAAGTTTTGTTGTATTTTTTCACCTAACATTGCTGTCTTTAATTTTCTAAATTTATACATGGCCAGAGTGGTTGTTTTGACAGTGTGAAACGAAAATATTTTAATATTTAGTTAACTTTATTGTACTAATAAAACAACCATCACGTTCAATAAAACATTGTCAACTTTTTAAACTATTCAGTCTGAGGTAGAAAGCCTACTTAAAACCAATGATTATAACGTATTTTCTTTATAGAATGTGCAGAGTAAGCTAAGATTTCCAGCAACATGTCATGTATGCAATCATTTTATCAATCCTCTGTCGACATCATAAATAGAAAGTGAATAAATAAAAACAAACGATTGCAAAATTCTGACATCTACAACAAATTTCAAAAACTTTCTAAATTTTAAGTCACTTATAAATACGTTTTTGAATATAAGTAATTAAAATCATGTATTCATTTATATTTTAGAGCAATTAATGTTGTTGTTTTATATTATTATCTGTATTGTTGTATTTGTTATTTAATTTTAACATTGAATACCAAGTAGGCTAAAATGAAATACCATTCTACTTGATTTTGTCTTATTTTATTTATTCATGATACTTATTACTTTAGATTTTGATCGTTTTTCAACTTCTTTAAAATTGCAATAAAGAAATTCTCGGCTTTATAACTTTTTAAAATTACTAAAAAATTGTAAAAGTCCTAAAAATATAAATAGTTTAATATCAGTTTTACTACCTGTTAAATCAGACATTTTAATATAAATAATCAATCGATTTCGTCAAATAGTTTCTTTTCAATTACATCCAAACTTTTCCTTCCGATAGATCTATTTACTTCCTCAACCAATATCATGCATTGATTCAATGTACTATTGTTTGCTTACTCTTCTTCTATACTGAAGAATTAAAGCAAGTTGATGATTCAGACATGGTATTTTCCATTGTATTGTATTGTATCTGAAAATTGAAGTTATTGTATTTTAAAATATTTTCCTCAACAATATTTGTTGGATTGAGTTCCAATCAATAAATATATTTCCTACGGGTTAGAAGTTCTAAATCACTATTGACATTTACAGGGATGTTTGCTCTGCATTTCAATGCTAAAATCCGTATACTTCTAATTCCTTCCATGGCTTTGGGCTATTTCACATTTCCTCCGCATTCTTCTAACATTTTAAAGAGGTCAGGAACTTGACTGTGCCACTGTATTCTCTTATAATTACACTAACTTGGCAAACAAACATTTACTAAGACATCTCAATTTGATAAAATACAATTTAACTTTGTTTCGCTCCATCCCATCAGTGTTGATTTCTCTTTTTAAACAAAATGAAAACATTTATTTGTTTATTTTTAAGTTTTAGAAAAATGTCAGTGCTTTAAACAAATATTAGTCTTTTTAAATCTTTGTTTGCTGCTTTCTACAAAAAATTTGATTAAAAGGAGCATACTGAGGAGCATACCGGTTCTAAAATAAATTATTACGTATTTTATTACCTAAGTTATTTTAACTTTAACCGAAAAGGAATAACATCTTTATAAATTCTAAGCTCTAAATGGGTTAATATATTAAAGTTAACTTATTTAGCACTATCACAAGTAATTTCATGACAAAGCTGACCAATTTCAACATGACGCACAAGTTGGTTTATTTAGCACTTGCAGTTAAATACCAAATGAGCTCACAGTCAAATTACTGGAATTACAAATGTATCAACGCATAAGTAGTCTAATGTTATATGATAATGGGAGTGTTTATTGAGTATGGGTACCTAGTTTATGAATGTTTAAAAGCCTATTAAGTAGTAATTAATGCAAATATAGCTGAGTAGTTGTTTATGGGGACATACACAACTATCTCTAATGATTTAATATTAGCGAATTTCCATAGGAAATATGAGCTATGCAGTGCGCCTTGTGGTCGGGAGTAGTAAAATGAGAACCAGTCACGGTCCCCAGAACACTTTGGGGGTATCATTAAAAATTATATATATATATTATGTATATATATGTTCGCACGATAGCAGCCGCATTTTTAGTCCGATTTGCCATAAATTTTGTACACATGTCTGTTATCTTTGTCGTTTGGATTATTTTTTTAGCCAAAAAAATCCAACAATTGGAAGCACGTTTTTTGACCGGAAGTAAATATTTTTTGAGATTTTTTCCTACGAGAATGAAACGATTCTTTTCTATAAAAATAAATGTAGGATATTATTCTACACATTTTGTTTGTTTACTCTACCTTTTATAGCTTTCTTGATGGCTCCCCCAAAATCGATCAAAATGTAAATAGGCCTACCACAAAAGTACCCTGTTCAAATCCACGTGGTTGATTTTACCTCGGAATGATCTTCTGATTAGAGGCCAACGGCCGAGTTTGTACGCTGCGAGTGAAGCTCATAACCCGAGGCCGCAAGGTTGAGGTGCAAACTCGCAAAGCAAGTTTTTCCGTTTCGAGTGGAACGAAGGAGTGGGTGAGTCGAAGCTGGATGCTTAGGTGCAAATAAATTCTACTAATATATTTCATATACATAGGCAGCTATTCAGCACCATCGAGAGTAGACCAATTTCATAAAATGTTGGTTGAATCCCTAAAACATATAGGCCTATAAACTTATTTTTTTCTCAACTCACGTTAGCGGTTTAACTGCTTGATCAAAATATTTATGTTACACTAGTGGACCCGGCAATGCTTCGCTATTGCTTAATTTGAAACTTTGAAAGCCTGTAATTCGTATCCCGTGTAATTCAACATCCTGTAATTTGTATCCCGTGTAATTCAACATAGGCCTAATGTGTGTTACACATAATTAATAAAACAACTGATTTGAATCAAAAGTTTAATACAATTTTAGGTTAGGCCTTTAAAACCTATGAAATATAATAATTCAAACATCTAATATTACAATTTAACATTATATTATTGTTACACATTATAAATAAAACAGCTTATTTGGACCAAAGGTTTAACACAATTTTAGGTTAGGCCTATTATTATAAAATCAACACACTT
This sequence comes from Philaenus spumarius, assembly GCA_018207615.1. Lineage (NCBI taxonomy): Eukaryota > Metazoa > Arthropoda > Insecta > Hemiptera > Aphrophoridae > Philaenus > Philaenus spumarius. The sequence goes on along the minus strand of JAGFPH010022388.1, from coordinate 2,908 downwards.
TTTTTGAAAGAGTTTGGAATTATCACCATAGTAACCAGAATAACACATTAATAAATACGAATCAGCTGTTTTATCTTTTGTATGGCTGCTTATGGGAGGGATGAATTTTCGCATTTTCTACCCTTTAAATTCAAAATTTTGCAAAATCCTTTCTTAGCACGCCTCTACATTATTGGACGGATGTACCTTCCAAATTTCAAGTCTCTAGCTTTAATAGAATCGGCTCTGCGTTGATCGTCAGTCAGGACATTGCATTTTATATAAGAGATATGACTTATCTGTACATACTTTTAATGCAGATCAATATTTTAAGTCCTATTTTTTTACAAACTGATATAGATATCCTTGATGATATACACTATTATAAATAAGCTTTAATTAGTTGATGTACTTTGCTGTACTACAGATGCAAGGACTTCTTTACCATTGCCAATTGTATTCAATACTTTATTATTCACCTCTTTTACAACATTAAACTTGTGAGAAAAAAATCTTAACCACTATAACCTTTATAAAATTAAATATCCATTGATAGCATTTCGGGTGATAACGGTGACACAATCTACGGAAGGCCTACATACTTTCCAGTAACTCTTGAACAACTTTAAAAGTAGACAAAGAATGTTTGACAATATATTTTTTCTTCATCGTAGAAAAATAGTAATGAAGCAAAAAATTCTCATTTATCCAAACAGCGTTTATGGATTTAGTTCTTCCCTTAGTTTTCACTAAGTAAGATTAAAACCTGCTAATAAGAAATAGGATTTTTAGCTGCTAAGAAGAATTTTATATGATAAAGTTCTTGTGGTTCAATTAGTATCCCCATCTTCTTTCTTCGTGTACATTTCTTCGTCTAATATAATAATACAAAATTAATTAGATAAAATGACGTCAAATAAATTAATTGTATTAAAAACCAATGATAATCAAATAATTTTATTATTTTGAGCTTAATGCATTACTGAAACCTTTAAGTGTATTTTTCAAAAAGAAGGAATTTTAAATAAAAAGGGAAAGTACACAACCAATCAACTGTTCTGCAAGGCAAAAGTAAATTGCAATAATAATTTACTTCGTTACTAATATTTCAATAAAATTTGTTAATATTTCAATAAGACACTTGGAATTAGGAAAAGAAGCAACAATATACAAATAATTGCAAACAGTAACCATGGAATTTACTGTATTTTGCTTTCTTCATTTAAAACATGTAGCCTAATGGTATTTTATTCTAAAAGTAACTTTACACCTTATATTATATTTTATCGACACCAGCGATTTTTATTAGTATAATAAATTTCCAATTTTATTTTGCCTGACCTGCAGCTTTATGTTTATGTCCCATCTTATTAGATGTTGACATAAAAGCTTAATTAATACCGACCTACTCAGGGTGAAAGTTCGTGTCACCAGGATCTAATATCCAATAATGTTATGTAACTACATCGCCTTAACAGCCTTTATCCTACAGTCTAAAAATATGAATTTCATATTTCTCTCCAAAAGGATATGGTTATTTCCGATTATTTTCCGCATTATAGTATAATATTAGGATAGTATATAGGTTTCATATAAAGTAAAAAGTTGAAGTTTTGTTTTTAGCCGAATTTTCGAAGAAAATAAGAGCTATTACACTCGACCCAACTTGAAAACGGTTGGTCGGAGAAGGCTAAAATTTGGTTTCTATCCGTTTCAGACCATTTGGAGACTATACCCAAAAATCATTACTTTATATATATATATATATATATATATATATATATATATATGTTTTATTCCCGGATTTTTAAGGGGTAGTAAAAATGCTTCAAAATTTCTGATTTTTTGGTCAAAGGGCCTTAGTGCGATTCTTCAAAAGGTACTTTTTTTGTTTTTCGATCCGTTTCAAAATGGCGGAGTTATACAGTTTTTTCGTTTTTGGGTAGGAATTTGAGGGGTAGTTTTTTAACAACCTTGCTAAAAGGTAGTAAATATGCTTAAAAAATGATGAATTTTTGTGAAAGGGTCCTTGTAGGATTTGAAAGGTACATATATTTTTATTTTTTGAATTGAAACAAAATGGCGGCCTATTTGTAGTAAACCCAAAATGGCAAAGTTAGAGCGAGGAAATTGCATGATATCTCCCTCTCATAAGCCCAAGTTCAATTTGAGAGTTATATGAGTCGAAAGGCAATTAAATTTACTATAACCTTGTGTAAAGGTGTTTTAGGTACACCTCCTGGAACAAGGAACAAAACTCATATAAAGATCCCAATAATCGACTTTTTCGCTATTTTTGTACGTTAATTGCGCATTTTCGCCCACTCATAAGCCCGAGTACATATTGTGAGTTATACCATTCAAAAGACAATTAAATTTACTATAATCCTGTGTAAAGGTGTTTTAGGTACACCTCCCGGAACAAGGAACAAAACTCATATAAAGGTCCCAAAAATCGAATTTTTCACTATTCGTGTACGATAATTGCACATTTTCGCCCAATCATAAGCCCGAGTACATATTGTGAGTTTAACCATTCAAAAGACAATTAAATGTACTATAATCCTGTGTAAAGGTGTTTTAGGTACACCTCCCGGAACAAGGAACAAAACTCATATAAAGATCCCGATAATTGACTTTTTCACTATTCTTGTACGTTAATTGCGCATTTTAGCCCACTTATAAGCCCGAGTACATATTGTGAGTTATACCATTCAAAAGAAAATTAAATTTACTATAATCCTGTGTAAAGGTGTTTTAGGTACACCTCCCGGAACAAGGAACAAAACTCATATAAAAGTCCCAAAAATCGACTTTTTCACTATTCGTGTAAGTTAATTGCGTATTTTCGCCCACTTATAAGCCCGAGTACATATTGTGAGTTATACGATTCGAACAACAATTAAGTGTACTATAATCCTGTATAAAG
>JAGFPH010022387.1:0-12640 GCA_018207615.1 Philaenus spumarius | reverse complement strand
AAATATTGCTGATGAAGTCTCAAAAAGATTATCTAGTAAGTAAAAACAATATGTTTATATAAAATATGTAAAGCTAAATAAGATAAAGAATAAGGAGAGTTAATATTGGCACCACTTAAAAATGTGGATTCCCAGAGGCATGCTCTAGTTTTAACATAATCATAGGAAGTGGTGTGGCACATTTGATTAACGAGTCATATCCCTAGCTACAACTGTAACATAATATAAAGCTGTATTTCCAACCTAAGTTGCACAGGTTTTAATCTAGTTGCTAGCATTCGGTTTCCATGCTTTATGCTACTCCCCATTTTCATTGGTTAAAAGGCCTTGGACACACAGACACAGAATGCGGTCTGTGATCATGTTGTGCAAACTCTGCCCGCAGCGACCTGGACTCCAATAAATTTTTCTCACTTTTGAATCATTTCTGTCACACACCCGCAGTCAGTATACCATCTCAACCAGGACGCGATCAGTTGTATTTCGAATCTGTTGCTCTTCTAGTGTATTGTGTTCTTTGTTGAAACGGGTAAGGAAGAGCTGATTGTAGAGGTAGTCAGAAGAGCTGATTGATAGTGGCTACCAGTAAATTATGTAACATTTTGAAACACTTTCAAGACATTGGAAAGTAAATGAAAAATATATCTTCAAAACTCCCTAATTCTCGATGTAATCTGTGATATGCGCCTAATTTTTCTCGTGTAACGTTTATTTTGTGGACAAAAAGCAAGTGACCATTATTGCTGCATCCTTACACTTCTATGCCACAGTGTGTGTGAGATCTACCGATTGTAGTCCGTTGTTTTCACAATGTCTTGCCCGATTTTCTTGCTGCAACCCGAATTCTGTGAGCCTAGGCCTTCACTGAAGGGAAGTTAAGGCATTAATAACAATAATAACATTCTCAGAATTTTATTCAGCTTTTAAAAAAACATGTTATTTCAAATATTAAATGGCAATATTTATCATGTAAAAATCAAATTGAGGATACATTTTGTTATCTCTATATTTAACTGTATGATTCCACATAAACAATTGCTAATTGTTTTTATTGATTCCGATCTTAAATCCTTATCAGGCTTGTTCAGTCAACAGTCAGATGAACTTTATCAAGGTCAGACTTTACATCCCTTCCTTGTTTGGGTCGTTTGCTTCAGTCAAACTTTATTCCATTGAAGTATATAATAAAATAGTGTTATTATGATCCACCGTTTTTTGATCATCATTATTAAAGATACGACTAAATATAGTAAACTTTCTAAGAATTAACCTACTAATACCGTAAACAATTTCATAATAATGTAAAATTTATTTAGTTGTGAAAAAAGTCATAGTCAAGTATTATTATTTTAAAACATTTAATGCCAACTAGTATGTTGGGTGCCTCAACATTAAAATTAAAAGATTCCTTAAAATTAATCCAAATACCATTTCTGTGCTAATTTTTTAATCTTATTTTTAAATCCTGTTGGCCCTGTAAGTGTAGGCCTTTTATAAAATGCAACCAGCCAAGTCTGTTCCAAGCAAATGCTCTAACTTCTAATTATCTGTTTTCATATCTTCTTGCTTCCTTCTCTCGCACCTGCTCGTGCCGCCAACCACTCGCCACTTCTATCGTAGCCGTGGCCTAAGGTCTAAACAACTCAATAAAAACCTAAAAGTCTGATACCGTTAAAAATAAAAAAATTTTTAAATGTTGTTTTTAATAGTAGAATAGTGGATGGAAAATATTTTTAGTTGGAGGCATATAAGGGTTACATTTTCCTCAATCTGTGTTATTTTATATCACTCTTAAATCAAATAAATAAGTAAATGAAAATGGTTATTTTCTATTTTGTTGAATATAGATAGTAATTTGTATCTATACACCAGGCAGTTCATTTGGGTCCGCTCATTTAGTTATAGTTTTTAGGAATAAAAGGTTTAAATAATTTTATTTTTAATTCAATGTCTTTGTATTTTGTGTTATATTGACTGCTGGCCACTTTCATTCTTTAACTTGCCTGTATAATATTAACACTACTGTTGCTTAATTTTATTTTCTAAATGTATACTTATTGAATATACCTATATATATTATTTATATAAATAGTTAAACGACTAATGTTTTATATAAACTTTGTTTAACCTTACAGAAACACTGAAGAAGGATAATATGCCAAGTATTATCGTCTATGAAAATTTTAAAACCTATTACCAATCGTGTGTTGACTATGATCAAAAAGTAACTATGGACAAAAGGAAAAAACAAGGTAAAATTAACTTAACTTATGAACATGTCCATCCTTTACTTATTTTCTAACAAACATGTAGTCTTTAATAGGAATTCTGAAGTGTAGCAGAATCTTTATTTAGCTTTGTAATTTTTTTCTGTATATTGCACACTCATGCTGTCATTTTACCTCTCTTTTTAATAAAATTTTACATAGAAGTGCTTTAGTTAACCTTAAAAATGCAATTCTTTAAAGTGGCATTAAAATTGAAAACGAAGGATGTGTTTTTGCTCACAATCGAATTTGGTAATTCTTTTATTAATCAAACATTTATTCATTCATTTATTAAAGTCACACATGTCATTTAATTTTTGTTTTAATATTTTGACACGCAGCCTCCAGTTGTTAAAAATGTGAAACCTTCTATAACTTTCCAACCAGTACATTAAAAATCAAAAAAATTTTGAAAATAGCATTTACTTAGTAAGTACTTTATTTAAAGTACAGTTTGGTTAAAAAATCTGAATAAGATTCTTTATTAAAACTTCTAACCCATATTTTTAGGGATTGCAAGGAACAAAGTACGCACTTTAAAACTGGTTATGCACCATTGTTACAACTGTGTGTCATAACATGTTGCGACGAACCGCTCTCGTCGGCCTTACCACCACCAACGACCTTTTACGCGACTATCTGCTCAGCTCACCTTTCCAATCGTCGCCGCAAGAAATTTGCCCACCCTCTTGTGGACAGATTTTCTTAAAATTTGAAAAGGTTCTAATTTTAATTTTAATCTCTGGAGAACCTCGACTCTTTTCAGGGTCGTGCCATTTGGAGAACTGTTTACCCTCTTTATAACAAGCAATATTGGCTACCTATATTCATATATATATATATATATACACAGATTACGATTACTAGCTGGTTCAGGACTACTATAATTATAAATAATAAGAATTTATATATTTTGAACAGAGCCAACTGGCTTCTGGGTTTTTAATTAATATTCAAGCAAAACTATATACACAAATTTGAATAATTATTCAATTAGACTTTTATCAACAAATTTTTATAATTACAAAATAAATTTATATTCCTTATTTTATACCTCAGTATTATGACTAACTTTAACAATTTTTATATACAATTTATAACGAAGACTGCTGCGAGAGATAGATAAATGACTCTAATATTTATAACCTTATTTACGTTTTTGATAATTTAAAATGAGCAAATTTACTAAGTGGGTCAACGATGAAATGTATGCTTGAAAAGATTGCACTGACTATACCTTATGCGAGTTTGTTAAGCGTTCCCCTTGGAGTTCCTGGCAGGATTTGGAGTTACTGCTAACCCTTACGCCGATGACATATGAGATATATCCCTGGGTGGTGTTATGCGCACTTCAGAGATGTTCTAGGCTCGTTGGCAGTCGCTCGGTCCCTGCACTGACAGTCTTGTTGAAACGTCTGGTTTCCTCCAGGGTTCGGATAATTAACCCTTGCTTGGATACGTCTGGCTGTAGTCCTGAAAGCTGTAACCGTCTCTAGTGTTCCAGGTTACGTCAAGCTATACATCGATTCTTCACAGAACGTGGATAATGTTTTTTGCATACAAGTACCCAGCGTCCTGACTCATGAAGCTCAAACATGAAGCCTGAAATTAATAAACGAGTAGCATAACGTCTACCTCGGAGTTCGTATCGAGACTTTAAAAAAATGTAATTTTTGAAACGAGTAACATGGTGTCTACCTCCTAGTTCTTCTCAGACTGTCGATCTAAACAGCAACTTCTGACCTTCTCCCTTTCGAGGGAAAAAACTCTTGCCATTTAGTTCAAATAATTTCCCTTTGTTTCTTTTACTTTAAAAGCGAATAACTTCATTAATATTTGAAGGAGAATTTTTTAGTTATTTTTCCTGCCATCAGGATAATTAGTTTTATAAGTTTTGAATTAATTAACTTTTAATTACGACGATTTTTCCATTATGTAATGTTTAATTGTAGTGAAAGTTGTTACCAGCATTGGCTGGTGGGCGGATTCATCTTATCGGTGGTCGGTTCAACTTAAATCCTGTCCTTCCGACGAAATATTCATGTCATTTTTGGTTTGTCAAAATTGTTCTATTTTTCACCGATTTCCTATAACTCCCGATCCCGTAACTGGATTCTGGATATCTCTTCAGATTGTTGTTCTGGACAACTTCTGGATTATCTGCAAACTTGAATTGAAACTGTACGACGTTCGGTTCGGTATTTACGCTCTTACGTGTTTTCCTCACTTTCCCGTACCGCGCTTTTCCGCGATTTCGGTTTTCCGGCACTTTTTATTACTGTTACTGTTCCCTGTAAACCCGACGATTGTTTTACTGTTTTTCCCATGTTTTTATCACTTTTGGTTCCTGAGTTCTAACACTTTTGGTTTTCCGAAAATTCTCATTTTGGGTACATTTACTATGATGAATTTACTTTTTTATCTATATCTATCTCTCTGGAGCCTTTACATTGCCGGTTATCTTATATTATCAATTGCCGTTAATGTAAATTGAGTTTAGGCCTTTTTAGGCCTATACTTTCTATTTTTACTAAAATACGTTAACGCCCGTGAGCTATTAACCTTACATATTTTATTTTTAATTAGCAGTTATCATATTTCATGGCCATTTACCTTAATTCATTTAAATTTAACTTTTATTAATTAATTTACTTTTAAATTGATAGCTATGCTGCAAAATTCAAAATTTACCAAAATCTGTTTCTATTGACCTTTAACGACGTTAATTATCTATACTTTATACTTTTTACTTTTTTCCAAATTTCAAAATTACCAATTTTGGTTTTTTGTGTTACTTTAGTTTTACGCATATTTTTAACACCTTTCATTTTATCAAAAAACTTCACTTATATAAATTAATCCATTTACTTTGCTTTATACAAAAATATAAAAATATCAACTAAATTTGAATATTTAATTTTTCCATTGTTCTTATGAACTTGCACCGACAATTCTACATTTGGCCTTGAACGAGTCGCCTTGGACCTTGCTTTCTAAGCCTGTCTTAAAGACTTAGTCGATTTTACAATTAGTTATGGAAAATTATTTTTTATAATTTTTGACTTGAGCAGGCTGAGCGAAGCGAGCCCGTCTCAATGTGGAAACACATTTAGAAAAAATGTTTGGAAATATGAATTTAGAATAAATTACTTTTAAGCTATAACCAACTTCTAAAACCTCCTTTATATTCAGCCCACATCCGTATATAAACACTTCACTCGCACTGTCCCTACTCCACTTCCACTGCCTTGTGCTCCCTTCGTTGGCGGTTTTTGGTACGGAAGTCAAAGGACCAGTAGCGTTCTCCAATGGCTGAGATTTAATTATAACTGGGAAGTGCAGGAAGTATAAGCAGAATGTAAGCACTCACTGCCTTTGATCCTGTCCCAGAAGTAAGTAAGGGATACAGCAGCCCGAAGAGCCCTGCTAATTACGTAAATTTAGGTAAATCTAAAACATATATGGAATTCTATTTTGGTGCTTGTCCATCTGTAGCAATTAGGACAATTTTAGTTTTTTTTATAAATCTTTTGAATCTGTAAATGTAAAATTAATAACAATACAGAGTTTATCCTCCATAATATAAGTTATCATACTCTGTAGCATTGATCTATGAGTGTATGATTAGCAATATAAATATGTTTTATTACAGTTCTCACTAGTAATCCTTTATATATCCATTTACAGTCACCAAGTAATTACTAACCGCTCACTATAACGACGCTTTATCAATTTTATTAATAGAGTATGACATTAGATTTTTTGATAACTGGACTTGGCTGTTGACCAACATTTTGCTGCAGGAAACATATTTCATAATCGGACACATTAAACGACTTGCTACTCGGCTGGGTTAGTCCTGGGGTGTTAACGTTAGTGACTGCTGGACGGTGGTCGGCATCACTAAATCGTTGTCTGGTAGGTGCGGCGGGAGGGAAGACTTTCTATTTGCCAGAACCCATGGGGCCTAGATCTAGCCACGAGAGGGAAACACCTATCTGTGCATTCTTCCAGGTGTCCAGGCTGAACAGGGCCACGTGCAGATGTCGTGACCACCGAGTATCCTTGTCGTCGTGATGGTGTAGATGGAGATTGATCCTCAGGTCTTTGTTTCGCCGCTTGATAGGATGGTTGCATGCCTAGGTTTGGTTTGCTTTGGTTTCTGCCTGCTCTAGCCAGATCGTTTGCAGCCGTATTTTGAGCGATCCACCACAGACATATTATTGACTATAGTAGGACGTACCTATGATTTATTAAGAGCGGATATCTTGGGTTTGAATCGGTCAAATTAGGTCCAATAGGGCTCAGACTCTTCATTTTTAAGACCTTAATCAAAATTTGTCGACATAATTCAATTTGAACCTCAAATAACCACAATAAACCTCTAAAAAATGTGAAAATCAGCCAATTATCCAGTTTTTAAGGGTGTTGCCCCACTTGTGGCGCAGGTGCAAAGTCGGACAATTAATCTACACCCCAAAATCCACTGATAAAAAACACCAGTGGTTTTTTCTATTTTCATCCTTTTTTTTTTTTTTTTTTTTGTCAAATTAACTGGCATATGAGTCCGTCCTGCGCAAAAATATCTCAGCCGTCTTGGTCATTCTCTCCAGTGAAATGTTCACTAACTGAGATATAGGTGGAAAGAGTACAACTCTAATAGTAGTTTTAACTTACCAGTTTTGTAATAAATAATTATTGTAGTAAAAACAAAATAATGGCTTAGCAAATTTAAATGACAATAAAGCTGTCTAGTTTGGCACACTGGTTTAACCAATGGAGAAGAAAGAAACAATTACAAGCCAGCATTTTTTACTGTCTAACTCTCAATGTCTACTCAGTTTAATGTATTTTTCATTTTTGTCAATTATTTTGTCTCTAATCTAAAAATTAATTACCTTTTCAAAATTTCAGGAAATTTTTTTGAAATTTTATTTTATGGGTTGCTAGATCCAAAAGAATCCTGCCGGTGTCGACCAAATTGATCTTTTGCCCCCTTAATTTTCCTAGTTATTCAACCCAGGAATACCTGTCTCCCTCATAAAGGCACAGATGCTACCTATTGGGTTTCCTAAGATGGTTTCCCTTTCCTGCCCTGGGGAGCCTAGGGTAAAAGTTCTGGCTCTACCTAGAGCCTCAAATTCCAGAAGGATGTGTTCCGCCGATTCATCAGTCAATCCGCATTTCCTACATATACTCTCCTCAGCAATCCCAATTCTATGTAGGTATTTCCTGAGGTGACAGTTACCCGTTAATAGGCCAACCACCCATCTCGTGTTATCCCTTCCTAGCGAGATAAGTTCTTCAGCATGTTTCCTGCCTGGCTTGAACAACTTCCTGGCAATTCCACTTGTTCCTGAAACACTCCAGGCTTTGTCTTTGCCCTCCTGCATCCACATCTCAACCGATGCTCTGGCATGCCCATAGGAAATCCCAAGCACCGGCTCAGGGCCCACAAGAGGAGACTCAGACCCTTTCCTGGCTAGCTCATCTGCTCTCTCATTACCATCAATACCTAAATGCCCAGGGACCCAGCACACAGAAACCTCATTCCCCTGGCTAAGCTTCATCAATGCCGAGAGGCAGTGCCGCACAACTTTAGATTTTACTCTATATGAATTTAGCGCTTTAATCGCTGCTTGGCTATTAGATAAAATAAGGAAGTTCTTACCTTTGTATCCCATTCTAAGATTCTCTTCTATGCACTCCGAGATCGCACAAACTTCTGCCTGAAAAACAGTAGCATGTTTGCCTAGATACAGGACAGTGGAGCCCTCAGGTTGAACCCCATTGACTCCACCCCCTGTTCCCGCCTCCGTCTTCGAGCTATCTGTAAACCAGACTATATCCTGCTCGTCGTATAAACTCCTTCCAGACTCCCATTCTTCCCTAGAGAAGAATTTTGTCTTGAAGTGTTTCTCAATAGAGAGTTTTGAAATCATGTGATCTGACGGCATGTTTAAAACTTCCTTAGAGACCACCTGATTTATTTTGCAGTGGCCTATCGCAGGCCATATTGTTCTCCAGCAGCCTACCTGCTGCAGTCTGTACGCCCCCATCCTGGCCTGTCCCTGTATAAACACTCGAAGAGGAGGGAGATCCAGGAGGGCATTCAAAGCGTCTGTCGGAGTCGACCCCATAGCACCTGTGACAGCCAGGCAACCCATCCTTTGGACACTATCCAGCCTCCCACCGACAACACTCTGAACTGTTTTAGGCAACCATACTACCGCTGCATAGGCGACTAGTGGTGTAATGATCATGGTGTAAATCCACATAACCATCTTTGGTTTTAGCCCCATGTTTTACCTTCAGCCCTTTTACATGCAAACTTAAGATTCTTGGCCCTAGTTAACAACCTCTCCATCTGCGGATTCCAGGTAAGTCTTCTATCCAGCAAGATACCCAAGTACTTCACCTGATCCCCAAATGCTACCTCCTGCCCAAAGAGCTTAGGCAGCTGATTAACCTCCAATTTCCTTTTTCTTGTAAAGGGAATAAGAGAAACTTTTCCAGGATTTACAGCTAGCTGTTCCTCCTGACACCAACTTTCAACTAGAGTAAAGGGAGTCTGCATGAGTTCACTGACAATCTTCAGATCTCAGCCTCTTACCACAGTGACAACGTCATCGGCATAACTCTAAGTGTAAAATCCTTGTTCATTCAGCCTCCGCAGAAGCTTGTCCACTACAAGGTTCCATAGCAAGGGGGAAAGAACACCACCCTGAGCACATCCTCGCCTAGCCCTGACCACGATAGATTCATCATACAGGGAAGCCTGAATTTTTCTGCTGCTTAACATGGCATCAACCCATCCTACAACAGTTTTGTTCACACCACACCCCTCTAACGACCTCAACATCGACTGGTGTGAAGTATTACTGAAGGCACCCTCTATATCAAAAAATGCCGCCAGTGCTACTTCCTTACTTTCCAGGCTTTCCTCCAGCCTGCTCACAAGTTGATGTAGAGCTGCATCTGTGGATCTGCCTGGCCTATAAGCAAACTGATTTTCGTACAAGGCTAAGTTCCTTTGCACTGTCTCCCGAATATCTCTATCCAGTATTCTCTCAATTGTCTTGTTTAAGCAGATGGGTCTGTATGCCTTGGCCTGAGCATAATCTGCTCTTCCAGGCTTTGGTAGAAACACCACTCTAGCCACCGCCCATTGCCTTGGAACATGGCCCAAGGCTAGACTTGCCCGAAACACCTCTGTAAGCACCAGCCTGAGCTCTTCCAATCCCTCCTTGAGGAACAGGGGAAGAATCCCGTCTGACCCCGGAGCGACTTGAACGATTTAATGGCCCATTCCACACTTCCATCTGAAATGATTCTCCTTGCACAGTTCCAATCCGCTCTACACGACACTACACCAGTGCATAGAGACAAACCCTCTTCCTCTCTCTCAGAGTCCGGAAAGTGGCATGCCAAGAGGGCTTCCAGCGTTTCCAACCTCAACCGAGTATAAGAGCCATCTGGTTTTTCCAGAGAACGTACCAAATTAGTACGATCAGCCTTGAGGACCTTCTGGAGTTTGGCTGCTTCAGAGCATGTTTCAACTCTTCCGCAGTACTGCCTCCAAGAGTTTCTCTTTGCTTTCCGGATTGCCAAGTTATACTCAGTGAGTATCTTGTGGTATGGTTCCCAGCACCCAAGATGAGCACAGGTCTTGAACATTTTTCTTACCTAACTCTTTATCCTAGAAGGTCCCCATTCCACCACATTACCTTTCCATATTATTTTCTTTCAATGAGGGGACAGTTGGCCTGATATGCACCCTGCACAGCATCTTGCAGCTGCTCCGCTGCCTCTTCCAACATACTTACCTCCCTCACCTCAGTATTAAACTCCTGCACAGCCTGCCCCAAATCCTCCCTGAATTTGTTCCAGTTAGTTCTTTTGGGGTTTCTGTATCTTGAGTTTACAAATTGTTTACTCATAAATTCAAATTGGATATGCTGGTGGTCTGCCAAAGATGGCTCCTCCGAAACTCTCCAACCCTTAATGAGTTTAGCCGTATGTTGAGTACATAAAGTAATATCTAGAACCTCTCTCCTCACTCTAGCGATGAAAGTAGGTTTGTTACCTACATTTACTATGTCTAGATCTAACCTAGAAATATAGTCAAACAAAGCCATACCTCTAGCATTGCAGTTTGTACTGCCCCATGCCGAGTGATGAGCGTTGGAATCCAAGGAGTAGGTGTTGCCCTTTCCTCTATGCTTCCTCCACGAGCCGTCCAACTTCTTCCGTTGGTGGAAGATTGGCCGAATCAAATGGGAAGTATGCAGAGCCTATTGTAACTTCCCTGCATCCTTCCCCAGACAATCTGTGTTTGCGTCCCTCCTGAGCTTGAAGGAGTGCTGACCTCGGACCTAGCCTCTTTGGCATTCCACTGCCAGCCCCTACTTCCCTGCTCCCAGGAGTTTCTTTGGGGATTCCTCCCATCTACCTGCAGCCATCTTTTCCTCTTTACGCCGCCTCTTTTTCTCTATGTAGAAGGCAGCGCACCTCTTGACTGAGTCCTTAACGTGCATCCTGTTAATCCTTGATGCCGTTTTCTTCAGCTCAGTATCCACTGAACTGTCAACACTGTCCCATGAGCAGCCTGCTCAGACAGAGCTTCTGGCCTCCCTTGGGTAGCGTTTGACATGGCATGTCCAACTGGGACTTCCATGAGCATAGTCACATCTTGAGACCGCGCTTGGTCTATCTCAACTAGAGATTCCCTTGCCGCTCTTGATGTGTGTGTGTCTTTGGGTTCATTTTTTCATCCATAATAGTAATATTTTAGGTTTTTTCCCCATCTTGGGTCTTGAGCAGTGTTCTCACACTTGCGTAGTGAGAACCCCTGGTCAGGGATTGCCAGTCCCGACCGCGGCTCACTCAAGCCTCCAGAGCGCAAAGTGGTATGTTGGATCCAATCCCCCGCAGAAAACCTTCACCTCAACCACCAGCCACCCTTTCTTCAAGAGTCACCTTATCGCCCATGCGGGGAAGTCGTGGACGCCCCACTTTTCCCAGCAGGGAGGAGAATCTTCCAACCAAGACTAAACTTGGGCTGGTCGCGCTTCCCAACACCACCATGTGTTGCTACTGACCTGGGACAGAGAGAGTGTTTAGTTCCTTCCTCCCAGGCTGCGCGGCATCGGTACATTGGCCTACAGCACTCCCTGTCATGCGACAAGAAGTGACCCCCAAGGAAGTTTGCATAAAAAAGTGTTTTTTTGCTTAGTTCATTATGAACATATTGCTATAGCTTTATTGTATTTGTCCTCTTAGGTCAAGACTTGTTTCATTCCATTGGGTCCATGGTGGTGTCTGGCACGCCTAATGTGAGCCTAACAGAACTAATAATACAACTGTTCCGCCATGGCAGGTAAGTGGTATCATACCAATATGTATATTGATCATTTGTTACACAATATAGTTAATATAAGATTTGCATTGTAACTAATACACCCAGCAGAGATCTTTTGGCCTCAGGGTCTTTTTATCATAATCATTGTTGAAAAAGTCTATTAATTTACACCCTCCGGAAGGATAATAATGTGAATGCACATTTTTACATACCTAATACACACTAATATTTATTTATAATTTCAATAAAAATATTAACTCTTATTAGGCCTGTAGCTATAATATAGCAATGTGCGGATAACAAAAGTACCAGTATTTTTTAACATTACGTGAGTTCTATAGCTCTTAGAAGAAAGTTTAAGTTCATCACTCACTTCACAGCCTGTAAATGTAAGGTATTGATCACCCCTAAGGGAGGGGCCGGAAGGGAGAGCATTTTTTTTACTTCATTCTTATGCTAAAAAAATCCTTTGTACAAATTTTTAAGTTTCTAGAATTCATTTTAGCCGTTGGATTGCTTTATTTATAAATAAATTGTTATAAATACCTTGCATGTCTCAACAAACCTTGTTTTTTAAATTCGACATGTTTCACCATTACACTGATGTCATCTTCAAACCTTCTTCATGTCAGTGAAATGGTGAATCATGTCGCATTTAAAAAACAAGGATTGTTGAGACATAAAAGGTACATCAGAGCCTCGATTATCCAAGTTTCCAGATTAACCGAGACAGATTTAAAAAAAAAAAACTTTATCGAAATCACTTTTGTTAACTTGTAACTTTTTAACAAAGTAAGTTAGCTGAAATGATTTTGATAAAGAATTAATAGCTTGAAAGGATTTCTCAATAAGTGAATAAAATGTTTTGTGTTAGATTGAACAGAAAGAAGACAAAACCGTCATTTGCCTTGTACATCCCGTAAACATTTCCGTTCCTCACCCAACACAATAGTGATGTGACCTTTAGCGGACGGGTACAAAGTGAATGACGAAGCGGTCTTGGGCCTTGATT
>JAGFPH010022386.1:1662-12641 GCA_018207615.1 Philaenus spumarius | reverse complement strand
CCAATTAGCGAGTATGGGTAGGCCGAGCGAAACAATCGCAGAAGCTATACAATTTCTAAACAATATTGATAGAATGCATGAGGCAAGGCGTGTAAATAGGACACCGGACGTGCAAAACGCGCGGAACGGGCAGAACACGAACAGGCCAAACCCACCACCCCAAAACCCACCCATCCAAAGGTCCCATGATCAAAACCCTAATAGAACCAACTTCCAAAATTCCAATAGACCTAATCCTGTCAATTCTAATCCTTACCAGAAGCCAAAAAACTAGTTAATGAGGTTCTGCCTAAGGAAAGAATAAATCGGCGAGACAGGGCTGTTGATATAACAATAATGCAAAATTCTAAAAGAAATAATAATTATAAACAACAAAGAAACTTAAATAAAATTAAAAACACTAATAAAAAAATATCACCTATACCTAGGATCGAACCTGAGATTCAGGCCGAAATAGCGGAAATAGAAAGCGGAAGGCAACGAAAACAACTCCAAAGCCTACATTTAAATATAAGGGAAGACTTATTAAATAATGAGGCCGAGCCGGTGTTAGAAGAAAAACCGATAGACGAAATTCCTGCGATATTAGTAGAAATCGGGGAAAATCTAGGATTTTTGGAACTCGACTCAGGATCGGAAGTTAGCGTACTCCAGCAGGACTATTTTGAACAATTAAAGTCAGATGGTGTTAAAATGTTGGAACTCCCATAAAAAAAAAAAAAAAAAAAAAAAAAAAAAAAAAAAAAAAAAAAAAAACCTGTAAAGTTGTTGGATAGTTCCGTGGACTTAAGGCTATTAGTAGTCAAAGGGTTGAAATCTAAAATAATAATGGGTTGTGATATGCTGTATGAATTACAGGCAAAAATTAATATGGAGGAATGTTTTGTAATATTTAAATGCAATCAAGAGGATGTTAAAATTCCATTTATTGATAAGAAGGCCGCTATCAGCAAAATAAAAGGAAAATGTTTTAACATTACTTCGAGATATTACAATAACAAAAAGGGGGATATTAAAACTAAAAATCAAGGGGAAACATATGCAAATGAAGTTGCATCGAAAGTTGAAGAAAGAGTTATGGGAAGTAAGAAATGTAAAGACGCACAGGAAGAGGCAGACACATTAAACAAGGATTCAGTTAGGCTACAAAAGGAGGTGTCGGAACCTAGGGGAACGAAAGAGTTGCCAGTTCAGCGACGGAAGTATAAGGAGAGTAGGCCAATTTGTAGTTTTGAGAGGTTGTCAAAGGAAGCCCGGGACTCAAATTCGCGAGAGTTTAAAATAAATAAAGCAAAAAACGAATATAATAGGTATTTAGGTAAGAATAGGCCTAATACCGAATTAGCGTGTAGACGCGACAGTAGCCTAAACAAATGTAATTCCCCTGTAGACAGAAGCCTAAACACTGTAGGAAAGTCAGCATCACTTCACCACAATAATAACTGCATAAAACTTCACTTTCACAACAAATCAATTAAAAACAAAGCAGGCTTTAATCAAAATAATAACACTGTAAATAAGTTTATCGGAGAACGTACACGGCGAACTAACACCACTGGTAGCCAAAAACATTGTAAAGGGAACAAAGTTAAATTTAAAAATAAGGGGCTAGTCGAAAGAGAAAGTCTGCGTTCATCTACCCATGCAGTGGTTAGGAAGCATACAAAATTCAAGAAGCGGTTAGGCCTACGTAGACATCTAGGCGGCGGCAAGGAAAGGGCAAAAGTACAGGGACAAGTTACCAAGGTCAAGTGCAATGCGATTAAGTTGGGTCCGGAACATAAAATCAGCTGTAGGCCAATGTCTAGCGATGAATTAAACTGGGATGTTTAGTAAACACCTACAATGTAAATAAACAAACCAAGTGGGCTAATTTGTTAGGACACATAATAATAAACAACAACAAGTTGAGAAGCTATCCTAAACAAATATTATTGTATGTGAATGAATGAACTGGGATCAGCTGGCGAGCTAGGTAGGAGGGGAGGAAACAAGGTCGAGCGACAAAGTAAACAATGTTACAGGAAATTGGATTGTAAGTAGGCCTATCTACTTAGTGGAAGCAACGCAAGGGTCGTTCACATGTAAATATTTTTATGAAATGGATTAAGCAAGAAACAGTTCTACTAACACCTGAGAACAAATTTATTTCTTGATAAATAATTAAGGAATAAAGGCGGCTTAAACAGTGGTCTGGCGAGCATAGGGGCCGACACATAGTGACACAAAGTCACATAGTGGCACGTAGTGGCAAAATAGAGAGGTAGTGGCAAGGAGTGGTCAGTAGTGGCAAGAGGGCACAAAAAGGAGTATACAGGGTTCCCAAAGGAAAAAATGGGGTACCATCAAAGAAAATTGGAAAAGTCGGAAAAAACAAAGTAGCAAAATCGTAAAGAAGATACAAAGGGGGGGGTAAATTCGCGAGTTTGCGGTAAGCTTAAACCGTAGGCCTAGTGACAACAGTTCACGCAAGTTTTCGGTAAACTAAAACCGTACCTAAGTGACAAGAAGCTCACGCTAGTTTTCGGTAATCTGAAACCGTACATTAATTAAAAATAATAAATACAAAGGGGTTGGAATGATAAACAAAAGGGTTTATATTCTAAAATAATATGAAGAAAGGAGGAGATTGTACTTCTGATATGATGTAGTGAAATAATGTAAATAATGACTAGACTAAGCCTCAAATGTGTAACTTCTGTATATAAATGAATACTTGTGTATAAAAATGAAAAAGGTGTCATGCGGACGTGGTTAAAGTTAAAGTAAAATGGAGTCACTACGGTGAGAAATGAAGTATGAAGTTGAAAAATTGAATGAAAATGATAAATGAAGAAACAAACTTTAAATAAAAAGGTACTGAAAAACTGAAAGAAAAAAAAAAAAAAAAAAACAAAACAAAACAAAGAGAAATTAAAAATTCTCAATATAGTAAAAAGGGGTAATTAATTAAAAAGAAGTTAATAAGGTACGCGTTAAAAGGGAACGCGGGAAACTTTGAGGGTCGTTGACTAGAGCATTAGTAATAGGTTAGGCTAACCCAGTAGACCAGTGTTTTTATTAAACAGGCAAATTTCCATGTGTCCCTTGTTCCATATGAGCAGTGACAAAGTGAATAACTGTGTTTTGTGAACAGGTGGAGTGGACATTTCTTAAGGAAATGAAATTTATATAAAATAGGTGTGAGGTTTTTCAGGAACTATAAGGGACTATGAAATGTATATTATGTATTCTTTTCAGGAACTATAAACTCCCAAATGGAGTATACATTGTAATGAAATGTATAGGTTTAATGAAATAGAATTGTAGGTTTCAAATGGCTGTAAATTTGAAAGGAAAAGGTAGAGCAAAACCAAGTAGGGATTTGTATAAAAGGTGAGAGAAACTTTGAAAGGGAAAATTTTGTTTTAAAGGGGTTTTTAACGTCTTGGATTCCAGGGGTACCCAATGAAATCAGACGTTTTCAGAGGGCGAGCTACAACGGGCAAAACCCGTGTAAATCCGGAAATTTTGAAATTTTATTGAAATATGTAAAATGCAAGATTTCTGGGCGACCATGTGGATGAACCCAATGTAGCGCGGCCTTGAACAAGTCCCGGCGAGGTGGTTGTTATCGTACAGATGGAACTATTGAACCCGAGCTTGTTCGGGATTGTAAAATTAACTTAGAATAAAATCAAAGATTTTTAGGGAACACCTGGATCCAGGACTATTACGTATTTGGGTTCTATGGCGGGAACACATTACGCTAATCACGGGTGTGTTGTACGTATGAGACTCAGGTCGTAATACTAAACGGTGATGACGTAACAATCAAGTAAAGTCTAGGGAAAATTTCAAATTTCCTCAAAAGCCTGGAAGGGAGGTATTTTTGTAATGAGCAAAATAAGGCCTATAAAAAAGGTGGTATGACAAAAAGTCATAATTTCAATATTTAGCGAATCAGGGTAGAAACACTGACGCTAAAGTCAGTTAAAGTTAAAGTTTAATAAAGTTTAATGAGTACATGTTATTAAGAAGAATTAGTTGCTTAGGAAAAGCAAAAGAAAATTCAAATAAAATAATTATTATGAATGGTAGGAGTTTTCACACCTGGCGGTTAAGTCAGTAGGGAAAATTGTATTTTTTAAACTATTAATCTAAAGTAATAAAGAAGGGAGGTAAATTGATTATTGTAAAAACCAGTATTTTAAATAAATTAACGGTATTTAACGTAAATGTAAAACTTGGAAAATCGTATACTTTTAAAGGGCAAAAACTTCGTTAAAAAAACCTATTATAGAAATCAGACTTCGGCTATTGTCACAACAACAATAGACCTTCAGGAAAATGAAAATGAAAATTTAAAATAATGAAAATGGAAAATTTTTAAAAGAAAATGCATTGGGAAAACGCTAGGGAAGGCCTAGGAAGAGAATGGAGCGTCCTACAACTTTCATTCAAGTCTCTAAAAAACAGGAAAAAATCACAGTTTAAGAAAAGCTATTTCGCGGGAAAATCCCATAAAACCGCGAGGAGTTAGAAAGGAAAGTTGAAAATTCGCGCAGTAGAATAGGAGAGGAAGGGTTAAGAACCACGTAAAGCGCTGAGCCAATCAGAGCGGAGAGGAGCTTTGGCGGCCGGAACAAGGATGTGGCATTCAAATAATTTAAGAAGTTTAAGCCTTAAAACTACGATAAACAAGATAAAAATAAAGGATTTAAATGTATTACTAAACAAAGGATGATTTTACACACAGGAAGGTGTAAGAAAATCACTTTAATGTGAAAAAATGAATTTTCGCGGAAAAATCGCGAAAGTGGAGATGGAAGGAGGCTTTATAAACCCTGGACGGGAATTTCAAAGGAATGATTGGGTGAACGACAGTACACGGAGTGTATGTCACTCTGTTTAGAGGATTATTGGGTGAACGACAGTACACGGAGTGTATGTCACTCTGTTTGAGTTTTTTGGGTGATCGACAGTACACGGAGTGTATGTCTCTCTGTTTATGGATTTTTAAGAGTTAGTACGGAGTTTGCTATTGTACGGGTGAAGTGATCAGCGGTTTGACAAGGCGATACAGGAAGATTACAGGAATATAAGCAGGAATACAATATACTGCTAAGGCTATATTATCAATGAAGTAGCTAAGAAACTTCAGGGACCTGGACTTCTGGAACGTTTTGGCGGACAACTGGACATGAGTATCTAACGTGGAAGAGTTAGCAGGACGATCCCCGGACACATAAAGGACTACTACAAACCACAGGCAACTATAACTCAACGGAAGAACATCTGACGCAGCTTCACGACAACAATAGAACAGCACGCTGTCATCATTGTACATCGCCAAAAGCGCAGAGAGCAACTTTACCCTACAGGTTCTTCTGCTGCTATAAACAACAATCAGCCCCGTGTTAGACGGCCATCTTAAACAACAAATTTGAGGTCTGTGTCAGCGAATTTACGTTTATTCCCCACAATTTGCCTGATTAAATTCAAATTTAATTTATTACAGATACTGGGTTAGTAGGATTGGAAATTGTTTTTCTTAGTGTGAAATGTTTTTATAATATCTAAAGTCGTATAGCATAAAAATCATTAAAGTAAATTCATAATTTAAATAAATTAAAAATAAGTAATTAATAAAAAGCTTGGAACAAAGCATATTAATTAAAAGCATAATTAAAAGTAATATTAAAATTTGTTCTACCTTATTAGATTAAGCAAGAGTTAAAGAAAATTGCTTTTGTTGCAAATTGTATAAATTGGAAAAGAGATATCCAAAAGTATTATTTTTGAGTTGTGTTTTTTAAGATTAATAAATGGATGATTATTATTTTACAGTATAAAAAAGTTTCTAACGTTCACTTACCTATTGTTGAATATTCCATTGTTATATTTCCTAGTGTTAGAAATATTATCAAGGTGTTACGTTATATAATTATCCAAGGCACAAATAAAATTATTTACAAGGTCAGTTCCACTGTATTCACTTCCTCGAGGAATACAGATAGTAAATTCTATTTTTGCTTGTGCTCAAAGCTGAGTTTTATTAAGATTACTGGAAGTGTAATTTGTAGTTTTTTAGTCAAAATATTCAGAGTAATATTAGACAAACAGTTAAATCACCCAGGCCCTTTAAAGAAAAAGGATAGCCTGTACTTCCAGTGGGTGATTTTAACTTATCCTACACAGTACACGTTCGCTGAGGTGTGTCGTATAGGTCGAAAAAGACTGACACCCTACAGGGCGATACAAAAGTGTACAGTTGTAAGATTATCGTTGCAAAGTGAGCTAGATTTCAAAAAACAGAGTCACCTCACCGGCGATATATCTTAAGCGTTGTAGAGATTGGCGTACCCGCAGAAGGGCCGTTGATACTTTGCAAAAGCGTAAGCGTGTACCGTTGTAGTCCATACAATATTACGGCTACAACGTGCATTTTCTGGAGGTAGATGTACTTTCAGTCCACTTTTACGCTTGACTCGTGAACATGCAACGTAGAGCATACCGTGCATGAACACTGGAGAAAGTAGATTCACCCCCACAAACTCCAGTGTTTGGCCTTGGGATTTGTGTATCGTCATTGCAAAAGCTGCTCGCACTGGAAACTGATGACGTTGCATCGTGCATCCTAGCTGTGACTTGCTGGAGTCGAGGGTAATCCTTGGAATGTGAACTTCGCGACCTGCCATTTCGCCGGTGATGATTTTGGCTTTGATTAGATTATTGCACATCTCAGTAACTATAAGCCTAGTTCCATTACACATTCCTTCGGACACATCCAAGTTACGCAGAAGCATAATTATAGAGTTGATCTTTAATTTGAGCTTGTGCGGAGGTAGATCGGCAATATTAATTGAGTTTAGAAACTCCGTAGTGAATTGAAGCGCTCCATCTGGCTGGTCCTTCACGGTATCAAAACTTGCATAAATCTTTTCTTCCCCTGGTAGCATGCCAATTATTTTATTGTTTATATTGTCTACATCCTTTTGTTGAGTGGTGCAAGAATAGCTCGTTTCGCCATAGCTTCATAGTCACCCATTGAAATACAAATCCCGTATACTTCTTCGATAAGGTTTCCATTCGAGACTACATCCTCTTGAAATTCGATTTCTCCCATTTCATTAGTCGGCAAAGTTCCATCTCCTAAATTAATAAGAACTTTGCAAATTCTTCTTCTTCTCTGTCGAGGCGCATGTTTTGGTCCAGTGTAAATATTGTAAAATTCAGCCATAAGTTACTTCTCTTTATTGACAGGTCGAGTATTTCACTTTTATTCGCTCTGGTCTGGACGGGCAAGCACTGTCTGAAGTCGCCTCCTAGTACCATAATCTTTCCGCCAAACGGAACATTGTTTTGTTCGATTACTCGCAACAACTGGTCCATATTTTCTAACCCATATTTAGGCAGCATTGGTGCTTCATCTAGCATAAATACATCGATTGATGATAGCTCGTTTGCCTTTTCGGATCTTGGCTTTATGGATGAGATGGATTCGAAAGTAAGTGGTACTTGGAGACCGAATGTCTTGTGAGAAGTACGTCCTTCGGGAAGATTTATTGCTGCAATGCCTGTAAATGCCATGCACTTTACTGTCCTAAGTTTACCTCGAATGAGGTGATAAAGACAAATGTACACAAAGGTTTTGCCGGTACCACCAGGTCCATCAACAAAGAAGCACTTCGCAGTATGCTGTTGGTTGTCAAGTGCAAACATGATGGCATCGACAATTTCACGTTGCTTTTCATTCATACGTAGGTACATTCGTTCTCCAAGCGAAGTTGACTCATCGGCCTCAAATAACTCTGGGTTTATAGGATTGTCGTACTGTTCGATGTCATCCATTCCAAATTGAGTAACCCAATATTTAAAATTTCGGCCTTCAGTCGCTTCGTTGTTCAACTTGTAGGCGATAATCCTGTATGCTTGATTAATTCCTTCTTCAATACAGTTAACTTTATTCCGAGCTTCGTGAATAAAGTCCTCAGCCAATCGTACTTAAACATCTCCCATAGTCGTTTTGGGTCTTCTGGCGAGCCTAGAATCAAGATCTGTGCAAAAAGTGTACGCATTGCTCGAGGCATCTTGGAGGAAGCAGATTCTATAAGGCCTTCAATCCACTGTTGGTCGTCATAAGTGAGTCCTCTGGCCAAACATGCTTGCTTGTATGTTGCATGATGTACTCCATTCACAATATATAGGTCATTGAAGCTTGTCGCGTTATGCACGTGAAATAGCAACATTCGCAGAAAATATAGCTCGGGTTGAGCGATGAGGCAAACGGTGTGGATTCGGCCTATGCAATTTGAGCATCGCAAACGCTCTTGCCACTTGCTGTCTTTTCCAATCCATCTGTAATGCTCGGGCATCTGCCAGTAATAATAGTAGTTTACTGGATCTCCTTGGCGTTCTTTCTCTTTCATCGACGCGATGTGATGAAAGTACGCTTCAAGTGTCGAGCCCTTTTGACCAATATCAGTTAAATCTTCTTCGGGTTGAGCCATGTTGATAGGTCGGTAATGACCTTTCAAGTGGATGGCTAAGCGCTGGACGGAGTGGCTCTTCTTTTGTATTTCAAACCCAAATAGTCTCCAGCATGCTTCTGGGGGGGAGATATATCTCGTTTCGACATAGGTTTCTGCTTCATTATACATGATCTGTTTACCGTTCTCGGTAATCTTTATTCTAGCACAATCGTGTCCCTTGTAAATGTACTTATAGAGATATTTCACCGCTCGGATGCTACCGACATATTCAACATTTATATGGCAGTTGTACTTCTTTAACATATATCCATTGTAGGGAGCGACATGGCGGTTATCTCTAGTCACTCTGCGCCCTTGACTGTCTTTGCGGTATACAGCTTGATCGTGCGAAAATTCCTCATTGTGTGGGTCCAATGTTGGGATGTATCGGCGTCGGTACTTGGGTTTTTTATCGTCCACGAGAGACGTAAACTCCTGGTGTTCCATCGGATAGCCAAAGCGACATTTATATCGTCCATTTTTTACGACCATGCATGGTGCCTTGTTGTTGTGTTCACCGCAAGGATTATGGGTCATCCATTTTGGAACTAATTGTCGGAGTTCTTCATCGTTTTCGGGAATTTCTGCACATATGATGTCGTCGATCTCCTCGGCACTTTGTATTTTATCGTCCCTTGCCATAATTATTAGTAAATGCATGTGCGGCAAACCACGCTTCTGAAACTCGATCGTATAGACATACGCAGTTGCCCTTCCAAGTATTTGCTTCTTCATAATGTCGTCAACAATATGTCCAAATTTTAGCTTGGCAATTCGTGCAACGAGGTCTGGACGGTCTTGTGCCAACTGCTGAACAATGTTTCCATTGCCTAATTCAATTTGCGCTGCTTGTCGGAGTTCTGGCCATTCTGGATTACATGTCACTGTTATGAAGTAGTCAGGTGATCCGTGCCTTCGCACAATAGCCATTGCATCCTCGAAGTGCTCTGTGTAAAAACGCGTAGATCCAGGAAATGAAGACGGAAGAATTACCTTTGCGCCAATAGTTGCATCCTGTTTAGCAGCCAAGTCATTGAGCATGCGAGACACCCAGGCATAAGATTCAGCCATGAGCTTCTTCTGGTTGTTTTTTATAAATAGGATTCTGTCACGCTCCACGCGTATGTAGGTGTCGACGACATACTGCTGAAAAAGACGGCCGCCAAAATGAAGTGCGTTAAAGGTCACGAGCCGTAAGTCTAGGTCAGTTCCTGCACAATCCACTGGAAGAGGCTTTGCATGATTTGGACGAAAAGCTAGACAGTGTTGAGCAAATTCTAATCGAGTCATACTCAGTCGGCTTGGATACGGCCTCTGCAGCAGTTGTCCAACAGACCATCCAAAATTCCCTTGTGGATAAAAAAGTGGGTAGCTAAACGGCTCTATGCGGCTGTCAGTGTTCTTAAGCGTGATAATATCCTTTCCTCTTTCTCTCACTACCATTTCGTTTTCTGGAAAGCTTTGGTCAGCATTTAGTGTGATGACAGCTGCTACCTCGTTAAACGTTGATGAGTTGAAACGTCTTGGGTCGTCACCTTCACGGGCTGTAATCAACATGTGCACTTTTGGAGGTACAATTCCGGAAGCAATTGACAGTTGGTTAGCTTCGTCGACTACTTCCCGCATCATCATAAATCCTCGTACAAACGGGTTCTGGTCACGCATAATTTTTTCCAAAAGTTTAAGAAGATCCTGGTTTATTCCACCACTGATCGGATGGTTTGTTCGTTCTGCTACCGCTTCGTTTGCATCTAGAAAATACATTTGTCCATAGCGGGGCTGTTCGGTATTTCCGGCCGCATCTAGTGCAGGTTGGGCCGCAACATTCATCTTGTGGTATATAAGTCCGCAAGCCGTAAAGCTGTAGATTCCGCGATTGTTAAATGTTCTGTCATCAGCTACATTAAATGATGACAGAGCGAAACGCGCATCAATATTACGGATTCTAGAGTGAAATTCTGAAGAAAGGGGATGTTGCCGAACAAACAGCAGTGCCAGTTCGTTTGGGAAGGTTGTTGGTGTTTGTAATATTCGACCATGCAAACAGCAGTCACCGAATGAGTTGATGTTGGTTTGGTTTGTTACACGTTCTTCTGGGAAATGTAAGGCGCCATCATGAATACACTTAACGTTGAATGGCCCAAGACTTGAGTATACGACATCTGCTGCTGCTGCAGTCTTGTAGGTTGGGAGATGGTTGGCTGCAGAAACTCGTCGAATTCGTGCATGACGACGGCGATCTTCTTCTCGGCGCCTGTTTTGTTGTTCTTCTATTTCATTATTACGGCGATTAAGAACTCGGAAGCGTTCTTGTTCGAGTCGACGATTCCTCTCTTCTTCACTTTCGTTCATCCGTCTGCATGAAGCTCGTAGAAGTTCTCCACCCAGACGACGATCCCTTTCTTCTTCTGTTTCGTTTATCCGTCTGCATGAAGATCGGAGACGTTCTTCTTCAAGACGATGATC
>JAGFPH010022385.1:0-12641 GCA_018207615.1 Philaenus spumarius | reverse complement strand
GTGGAAGTATTTTTGTCAAGAAACTTAAAGTGTTTGCCAAAAATAAAAATATTCCCACGTTTGACTTGCACTTTGAGCAGGTAAAAAGGATTGGGAGGTAATTGTTAACGAAATCCGTTTTATAACTTTAGTGTCAAAATCAAGGCCAGACATTTTGACAGACGACTGAACCACACCTGAAATATTTATTGCATTGCCGAAATATGCCGACAAAGTAAAAGTATTTTTGTCAAAAACATATTGTGTCTATTCTTGGACGATTTTCGTACTATGTAATTTATCTAATTCCAAAATTTCGTCTATAATGTATTTTTTATCGAATATATTATGTGTACGAATCCTTATAAATGGACCAAGTGACATATTATAGTCAATAGCATTTTTATATAAACCTGTATAATAAATAAAGAGTCACTTGAACCATCATGTTAGTGCACAGTTTACAAGACATTCACCTTCTGCTCAATCATGAACATACATTTTTACTGCAATATATACTGTTATATTTTGGCCGATAATACAGCACCTCACAGTTATTTTCACTATAGTTTCGAGAGACAAATGAGACTTGTATCGATCATAAATTATATTCGGTTCTGCATAAATAATTTCGAACAGGTTTTGCACCTCTGCATAACATATTTCTCTTACTGTCAAGCTTTACTATGATGCTTGACTTACTATATTGATTTTAGTGAGTTTATTTAAGTTGTATACTGAATGATGGGTATAGACATTAAATTAAATTAAAAGAGTTTTGGTCTTCCTAATTTATTTTACTCAGACATTAGCTAAATAATGTAGGCGTAATACCCTAGTCTCACCATGTGGTATTATTTCAAAGGAAAATTCGAATAAAGAGCATGTTGTTTGCTTTACAAAGAAAAGGTAATACAATTGATTATGTACCAAAAGACCCCTTCGTTTTTGAAAAAAAGGTACATTCAAGATGGCGGACAACATTTTTAACACAAATTTCAATACAGTGAAGAATGCAATTTCAATACAGTGAATAAATTTATTTGCATTCATATAATTTTATTATGTTCTGGAGAATAACATCGCTTGTTTGCAAAATATTTGGCCGTTCTTGGACTTCCGAGACACCCGGTATATGTTGTTTTGCATAACAGGACACATTTTTTTGACATATCTGAACCTCTATGATTTTTTTGGCTTGAGAGGGTAGGGGGTTCACAATTTCAAATGCAAATGTAGGGCATGTAATACACAGCTGAAAAGTTTATTAAACGAGAAACATAATGGCGCAAATTAGAACTTAGTATCTTGCTTCGTTTCAAAATAATGGACAATCAAAGTTCTGGAAAATTATATTTTTATTATAACACAAACGCAGGTTTTTGTCCGAAAATTTTTTAAATTTTCGTCATTTGCGTGATTTATTTGTAAAAAGGCAAAACTGAGTGCTATCACAATAAATAATAGGAACAAAATGACGCAGGTACAGCTATTATATCAGTACATGAAAAATGTTACATGAAAAAGTTTTTTAAGACATAAACTCAGACGAATTAGTGGCACCTTACTATATTTACTTACAGTTTCTATTTTTAAAATGTGTTACATTTAACATCAACGTACAACTGACTTACTCCAAAATTACAAAGGGTGAGATACTAAGTAAAAAAGTTATGAAACTCAAGATATATACAAAGTTTTATTAACTTATTTTTGTAACAAAAAATAAGGGAGGTAACAGGACTTTATAAACACTCTGTACAGCCTAGAGATAATGTAAACTTTAAAAAAAAATTAAAAGATTAATAATTGGGTTTTTTAAATACAGATGTGTAGGTGCTTTATTCATTCATCTTTTACTTTATTAATAGAGGAATTAGCTGGTTAAAGCTTGAATTTAGAAAACATTAGTCTCAAATAAAAGTCATACAATATTGTATAACCTATAAAAAAAACATTAGCAACGAAACATATAATATTTACCAAATAAAATGTAGGCCTTCAAAATTCTGACCCGAAGACCATTATATATGATTTTTTTTTTTTTAATGTCACGTGTTATAAACTAATTGGTTGAATAAACTAATATGAATAAATTAAGAATAATAGTTTTTAAGTTTAGCCTACTAAACTAGTGAAACTCAAAGCCAATTTTTGTAAGAGAGCAATTTTTAAAATTCGTATTTTTTTAAACAGTTACAATATGTTGTAGGCCTATCTGAATTTGTATTCAGAAAACATTTAAGCATATAAGTGTATAGGAATAAAACTAATCGATTAAATTTTGCCACTTAGTGATTGATTATATGTTTATGAGTTTAAATGCACGATGTCTTTCGTTTTATAGGTTGGGTCTCAATTTATTACATTTTATACAATTAAATTATAAACTATTTAATATTTTAGCTTAATGACTTTATCCGCCTATAATACTGTTAACTGTAATTTATTTTGGGAAGCGATAGTTTCACTAGAGGACACATTATATAAACTACCTTGAGTGGTTTCCTTAAATTTACATTAGTACACTATTGCAAAAAGAAATTTGACAATGCTCTTTGTAATTTAGTACATATTCCAGTACGTTATTACATCAAATTAATTTTAGTTATACATAAATATTATAACATCGTGCAGGCCAAGAATTCTGGCTTTAATTAAAAGTTTACTACCATTATTATAGAAAATAACTTACTGTTTAGAATAACTTACTTATAAAACAATAATGTTTTCAAAAAAATATACCATCAGCTACTAATGTTAAATAGCGTATATACTTTTATAAATTACGATTAAAAGAAAAGAAATTACAGTGGTCTATATTACAAGTTTTATTTACTGGTCTTAAAATAAAAAATACGAATTAATTTCCAGATTACGTGCAAAACATTCTGAACTTTTTGAATAATTTATAAGTTTTAAATACTAAAATGTATGATATTACTGTTCCTTGTTCTTTTAATTTCTTTCGAATATTACAACGGAAAATCATTTGTAACGTTTAAATAATTCGATTGGTACCAAGCAAGGTATACAAAACTACTACGGCTGGATGAACCATCCGTAGTAAGTTGTAGAGAATTGAAGCGGCAACACTGTACCAAGTACATTTTGCCGCGAAATCACCACAAATCAGCTTACTACGTTAGCCGTTAGGAGCGCTATCACACGGCGAAGTCCCAGTTGCTGCAAATGCGTAATGTTCGACCTTTTTACACACCGGGAGAAAAACTCATTTATGGCAACTGACTCTTATATACCTAATTCTTCGATAAGAATCATAAATATAAGCCAAATAAATTGTGGCAACGTGTGTATGTTGCCACAATTTTTTATGTTGCCACAGTGTGGTCTGGTACCGGTGAATGATGCCACAATAGAGTGTTTACCACCACCCCCCCCCCCACACACTACTACCTCCCTGACTCAACACGTCTCCTATTTTCTTCTCGACACTGTGAGTCCCTGAATGTGAAGTTCTGAAGCCCTTATCTACATTGTTCTTCATGGTGCTTGTTGTTTCTTCCAGAAAATGGATCGTTCCTTCAATTTCCCTAATTTTCTCTTCCCCCTTGGTGTGTTGTTCCTTACACCTCACGCTTTCTTCCTCCAGGCTTCTTTCCAGGTCTCCCAGCTTTCCAGAGATTACTTTGTATAATTCCTTTTGTTCCTTCTCTCACTGTAACCTTCTGCCGCCTTTTCTTCCCGGATTTTTTCATCCTTGAGCCGTTTTCTTTCCACTTTTCTTTCCCGTTCTTCCTGTTTTTCTTTCTGCCTTTGCTCCTCTCGAATCACCCTGGCCTCCAACTCTTCTTGTTTTTCTTTCCGCCTTCGCTCCACTTCTTCTTTTTCCTTCTTCATCCTGGCCTCCAGTTCTTCTTTTTCCTTCTTCGCCCTGGCCTCCAGTTCTTCTTTTTCCTTCTTCGCCCTTTCTTCTTTATCCTTTTTATATTGTTCAAAGAACTCTTTCATCGCCTTATCCGCCATTTTAACTTTTGCTTTTTACATTATTTTAATTTTATTTAATTGTTTTTATTTATATTATTTTGTTTTGATCTGTCGCGTCGGAAAACTTCCAATTATTTTTACACCTATCTTTTTAGGCCTACACCCCCCAAGTTTCCGATTTTACCGCGACAAATTTAATTTATTGGTTAATTAGTTTTATTGTTTTAATTTCCTCTCTCCCCTTCTGAACCTTAATACGACACGAACCCGGGAAATATTTCAGACACGGAAAATAGCAGTAGTATGGCTTAATATTAAACACAATTCTAAAGCTAACATACACAGGTTCAAGCACAAATAAATTTACATTAGTTTTTTGACTGAATTTTACTTTTGGTTAATTTTTTAACCACAAGTGAAATCGAGCCAACACCGAAGGGCGCCTATTCTACAACGAATCTCCGGTTCGAGAATTGTTCGAGCCCCACGTTGGCTGCGCCAATTCTACAACGAACCTCCCTTGGAGAATTCTTCGTTGGAGAATAAGTTATTTCCACCTACTGGAAGTTTTATAGGCAATCTCACTTTGTTTGGCCTAGGTGAAATAACTATGTGTCGAATATTCAGTTGTCTGAATATCCCGACTAAAAAAAAACTTCTACGTTATACTTCCAGTAATTTATATTTGAATATAGCTCAGTTAGAACACAAGTGAATGATTTTACTTTTTGAAAACCTATGAGTAGTGAGTACACTGAAACTAACCTTGTAAATTGCTTATTTGTGCTTGCAAATATTTTATAAATTTTCACTGTATCAAATCTTAATCTATAACTCATAAACTATTGGGATATTTGAATACTAGGTGTTTTTTGTAAATAATATCTTTTTTATAAAGCAAACAAAATTTTAATAATTCTTTTTTTAAATTTCAAACAAAAAATAAACTCTTTGGATTTTACTCTTTCCAACAAATATAAAATAATAACTCTCCTTTCAAATTTAAAAATAATTTCTTAAACTACAAGGCAGAACATATTTTTTACCTAACTATAATTTATTTTAATAATTTATACTCAATTTAATTTAATTAATATTTTAATGAAAGATTTACTTTGAATTTAAGATTTAATTAATTTACTTTTTTAATTAATAATACAAATATTTTATCTAATCTAATATCCTAAGTAACCCAGTATTTAAAAAAAATGTATTTGAATTTACTTCAGGCAAATTTTAACAGGAACTAACGTATTTACGTTTCTACCGACCTTTTCACAACTGTCCAGGCGTCGCGACGTTTGATGTGAAGTCCGCGAGCGTTGTTCAGCGATGGCCGGCTACAGATGCTCTGCGTGCTGGTTGAGTTGTCTCATTGATAACGATAGATTCCTGTAGGGTTGTCTGGAAGAATGCTGGATGAATTCTTAAAGTTGGTTGTGGTGATGTCGTGTCTGAAGTCCCGGTTCGGCTATTCCCTCGACGTTACAGTTGCATGTCCTAGTGGTCGCCTGGTGATGTCCTGGAGTCCTATCTGGAAGCTATACGAATCACTCCATGTATCAGCTGATTTGCAGGCTATGTTCCTCCTCCAGAATAATCCAAGTTAGGCCAACTTTGTAATGACTAAGTTGCCACAGAAGTTCTTGTAGATTAAAGATGTGTCTATTGCTGCATTCCAGATTAATACCGCAATGACGTATCTTCCCACTTGTTATACAAATTATTAGGTTAACGAAGAAAATACTTAGCTTCTGGCATGCTATAGTATTTTATAAAAAACAAGTAATAGCGTTCTCTTACACCGTGAAATTAATAAGGCTCGATGTGTCTACTTACATCGTAAAAATATGAAGGCTCTCGAGTTTCCCCGAGCAATCGTTTATATAGACTTTTTCGGCACTACTTCCATGCCAACTTAAGCTTTCTATCACTGTGTTTCTATAAGTTCTTAAAATTCGTTTTTCCAAGAATTTTAAACTCCTAGTCTATGTTATTTTTTATCCTGAATTTTATATTGATTTTCCCTTTATTTTTAGACTTGATGTAGTCATTGTTTTACGTAAATTTCCTTCTGTTTTTTGAGTACGCCCACTTTCGTATGTTGGTATTTCTGCTCCCCCTCCAGCCGACTCGTCTCTAGCTAGCCCCTCTGCCGTTCCGTCACCTTATCTCGCTCCACGCAGTTTTGGCTATGGAAAATCCTTTTCCTCTGTAACTCCTCCAGGGTTTTCCCGATTTTCTTGAGAGTGACATTTTTGAATTCAGCTC
This sequence comes from Philaenus spumarius, assembly GCA_018207615.1. Classification (NCBI taxonomy): domain Eukaryota; kingdom Metazoa; phylum Arthropoda; class Insecta; order Hemiptera; family Aphrophoridae; genus Philaenus; species Philaenus spumarius. Next base: position 6,443 of record JAGFPH010022385.1, on the reverse strand, counting down.
GTTGTCTTCTTTACACACGAACTCGAGTGACGTTCGTACGATTCTTGGTTCGCGTACACAACCCGCACGCGTTTTTTAGCAGCGATTTTTCCCGGAAAAGTCTTTGTTTTTTCCAGTTTTTTGTTTACACTTCTTTTTGTCTATTTGGTTTGTGTTAACTAACCGGATTTTCACTTTGTTTCTGCTTCTGGTTGTCTTACTGTGGGGTTAGGGAGTTAAACGATTTTCTACAAACTTTGGTTTTACTTTACTCCCGAAACATATTTTAAATACTGGATTATTTTTACATAACTACGTTATCAACCTACTATTTACCATTCTGAGTCAATAAAAATTTAAGTTTAACTTTTTACTTTGCTGTAAAGGTGCAAATTCTATCACCTTTTTCCTTTCATAAAATTTCAAGTTTTTCTTTTTAATTATAAATTATGTTTATCCTTACTAAAACTTGTTTTGGTTAGAATCTAAAAAACTTTCTTTTTAAGTACTTTTTTATCATTTGAACTTAGTGGATTAACATTAACTTTTTTATTTAACAAAATTTCGCTAAAACTTATTTCACCTTTATTTTAGGCCTTATTATGACAAGCCTAAAAAACCTTTTCTTTTTCAATTTAGAGGAATTTTGAATTTCTCCCCATACTTTAATAGCTTGTATCTTACGTAACTTTGTGATTTTATATTATCTAATCTTGCAGTAAATACACCCGCGGTTAGCGTAATGCATTTCCTGAAGATATTTGTTTTTATTTAATTCCTGGATTTTGGCTTCTCGAGAGAATCTTTAAGTATTATTTACAAGTTCTTATTCCTTTTCGAACAGGCAGGGTCCAAGAGTTTAACTTAGCCAGATAACGACCCTCCCGCGTCAACATGATTGTCGTGACCTACATGCGGCTTTAGCCCGAGGTAAGTCCGGACTATTCAAATTTATAAAATTAATTATAAATTCAAAATCCATGACCTACAACGAGTTGTGTCCGTTGTAAGCTACCCCTCTTAAGATATCTGGTTTGATTGGCTCCGCCATAAACCCAAGATATTGAAAACCTCTAAATATAATAATACTCCCCTTTCAAGTTTTCTCCTATATCTTATTACATTCTTATATTTAGTTCTGCCTTCCTAACCTAACAATTTACAGATTACATATTCATAATATTTATACATACTATCCATACTATACTTTTCATTGTTCTTCTTGTTCTCCATAATCTGAAATTACATTTATACAACATGACATGGTATACATTTCCTTTTGAAATGTTCACTGGGTGGGTGCACTTCCACTGAAAACACATGTTTATACTGTACACTACTTATATAAATACAGGGACACATTTCAATTTGCCTGATAACAAACTACCAATACTTTACTGGATTACATTTTCATACTACTGTTATTTTCCCTGCATTCATACTTCCCGAATTTTTACAATCCGAGTTTTTTGTACGTTTTATGTTATATTACCCTTTTTTGTTCTATTATTTTATTTGCCTTGGTGGATTCAATTACAATAATTGAGAGTTTTTTAATTAATTAATTGTTTATTTAAGTTTTTTCCATTTTCCTTACGTTTGTTTTGATAAGTTTTCATTTGCTTTTTCCTAGTATTTTCCTTCACATTTTTCCTTTAACGTTTTCTTACTTCAAGTTATTCCTAGGTTATAAGTCAAACTTCTTTCTTCCAGAATCCTAACTACTCAGATTCTCCTAACAACTTTTACGCATAATCAATTTCCTGGTAATTAATATGCAACCCCCATACAACCCTGACTTGTGTATTAGGCCATTCCAGGCACCTGATTTGTTCGTAGGTTATATTTGAACGATTTCTTCCTGGATCTGTATTACAAATTACTTGAAAACTAGCAAACAATACATTTGCATGTAATATTAAACTACTTACGCCTTTCAATCTATATAGATGCGTTGGGTTGTTTATTTAGGCCTACTCCATTCATTTCAGTGTGCTGTGTTCTCTCTCCCCACTTCCGCCGACCTTGAACTCGCTTTCAGCTCAGCTGTTTTGCAACCATCCCCTCCTCGCCTATTTGTTCTCTGTCCTTTTCTATCTCAATTCATTGCTTGTGTTTACAAACTACTTCATAATATTTACATTTGGTATTCCCCAGTATGGCTAATCAGTTTATGCATTAGGCCTACCTTTCTTTCAATAATAATAATCTTTACGTGGTTTTGCTTTACTCTTGGATTTTAACTTAATTTACTGTACATATGGCTTTAGATCTCTTACATCATATTTATCCTTTGTTACAGTTATTTGAGTACAGCGTTTAGTTGTAACGGCAAGTTGCCCTTTTGCTCGGGTCTCTATCTCCCCTCCTTTTCTACGACCACCCAGCTGACTTTCAATTAGGCCTACTTTCTCTTTGTACCTAACGTGTTTTCGACTTAACCTAGTTTTATTTACAACAGAAGTACCAGTGTTTTTAAATCTTACTTTAGACATTTTTCCACGCATATTTGACAGTTGATTGTGGTCGCGCGTGTCTGTTCCTCTTACAGAGATTAAATCTTCTTGTGTTTGTTGTTTATTATTTTTATACATTTTATTGTTTTTATTGTTAATCGAGTGGTCGGAATATTTACAGTGTAGTGTAGTGCTTGACTTCGCCTGATTTGGATTACAACGCTTATTGGGATATTTACAGTGTAGTGCAGTGCTTAACTTCGCCTGATTTGGATTACAACGCTTATTGGGATATTTACAGTTATGGCTACTTTGGTTGCGCCGCGACGCGTAGTTGGTAACTGGATATTTTTCACCACTATACCTAACTTTAATTGGTTCATTAATCTTTTTTAATGCCCTATTACGCGGAATTTCGTCCTTGGCTTCTTTAGATAGCATCTCAGGTACGATTAAATTTTTGGCTTTTTGCCCCTTCCTTCGTTGGACTGATAACTCCCTCGATATCATTTGATCCAACCCTTCTTCTAGCTGTTGTCTCCGGCTTAATGTCTTAACTCCTGCTGCAATTTCCTTCCATTACATCGTTGATGCTCGTTTCGTATACTTCCGGTCCATTAACGATTTCAGCTTTGTTTACTAACTCATTTATGCAAATTTCACTTTTATTTACTTTATTGGTTTAGAGTTTAGTATTTATCGCCTCGATTTTGTCGGATTTAATTACCTCCGATTTAATTAAATTCTTTGATCTATTGCTTTTATAGTATCGGGAATTAACATTAAAACATTTTCCTTTTAATCGTGCTATCACAACTTTTTTGTCAATAAACGGGATTTTAATATTATCCTGACCTATTTTAAACATTGCAAATTTTTCTTGCATGTTTATTTTGGCTTCTAAACTATATAAAAGGTCACATCCCATAATCATCCTAGATTTTAGACCTTTTACTACCAAAAATTGTAGATCTACGCACTTATCTCGCAGTTTAATTTCAATTAGGACTTGCTTGTTAATTTTTTGCACCTTCCCTTTCAATGCCCCAATTATTTCTAGGCACGCCACCGGTAATTCTAAGATTTTGACATCTTCCGCTTTTAATTGCTTGAGGAAATCCTGTTGGATACCGCTTACTTCAGCTCCGGTGTCAATCTCAAGGTAACTGGTACTTGTTCCAAGTTCGACTGGAATCGCGGGTATCTCTTCTAAGGGTTTTTCCGCTATAATTGGCTCATCCTTATTATCTAGCAAGTCTTCTCTAATACTTACATTTAAACTACCTAACTGTTTAGATTGATATTCGCGCTCCTTTTCGACGACTTTTTCGCCTACTTCAGGTTCGATCCTACTACAAGGAGTAACTTTTTTATTTCCTAATTTTTTGGTATTTACATGCACTTTTACTTTTTTAACTTTATTCTTTTGCTCAATTGTTTTTTCTACAGCCCTGTCATTCCGAAAAAATCTATCCTTTGCCAGAACCTCGTTTACTAGTTTTTTGGCTGCTGGTTAGGATTAGAGTTGAAAGGACGTGGTTTGTTGGAACTTGGGTGATTAGAGTTACTTGGGTTTTGAGCATAGGATCTTTGGATAGGGGGGTTATTTCTAGGTATGAAATTTTGCCTGTTTTGCGTGTCCTGAGCGTCCTGGGGTCTGCCTCGCCGATTTTCCTCTATCATGTCTACAGTATTTAAGAAGTCTATCACATCTTGAATCGTTTCGCTAGGCTTACCTATGCTTGCTAGCCTAATTTGTTCGCTAAAATGCTGCATTACCGTGAATACTAGGAAACCTTCAGGTAAGGGGGGGTTCTAAATCTCGCGCTTTATTCACTACCATACAGAAATATTCTGTTCTACTAGCATTCCCCTTCTCTACATACCTATTGTTTTCAATATAATTTCTGATCGCTTTTTGTTTTTGTAGCGACCAGTAATTATTTAAAAATGCTTCCCTAAAATCGGAATACTTCATCTCTTCGCGATTTGTTATGTTAAACCATTCGAGTGCGTAACCTTTAAGATTGCGTCTAATGAATTTGATTTTCTCCCTATATTCCAAATAGGGATTCAACTCATCCATTAACCCTTCTATGTCTCTTAAAAATTGTTTCGGCCTTTCTTTACTGTTTCCCCAAAATTCAATTTTATTTGCTTCGCTCTCATAACGCGGCATGACTATTCCTACACTCCTACTGAAATTTGAAATGAAATGAATTTATTTGACCCTTCTCTTATACATAATTTACATAATAAAATTTTAAACTTAAAATATACGCTTAATAATAAATAAACAACTATTCACAGCACAAAATATAATACATATAATAATATAAATTTATAACAACAAAAATAGGAATTACTAAAGGGTCAAATCATACCGAGGTTATAACCTGTTTGGGATGAAAATATTTATACAATTAAACATATAAACAACTCGATGGGAAAGAAACAAAAACGCCTTGACCGGCCAGTTCAACTGTACATTACACTAACATAAACACATTTAGAATACCAAGATTTGGCTTTTACTTAATAACAACAGTAAGTAATAAAAGTAACAGTAAGTAACAAACACAACAATAAATCCACAAACACAAAAAATAAAATACAATTAAGAAAACAATCCTGCATTAACTTTGCATCTGTTTCCAAAAAAACACCTCTTTCGGGACCAAAAGTTCACCACAAAAACAAAACGCAACAAAATTCTTCATAATAACAATAACAAATACCTTCCAACTTCAATCACACAAATATACTCTCTCTATATAAAACTAGCGGACAACCCTATCAGCCAAACAAGCATTGAAGTTAGGCCATTATGGCTCCCATTATTAAAAAAAGAACTAAAACTTGATTATAATAACCATATTAATAATAAAACAGAAATGTTACCGACAAATAAAAATGCTGAACTTTTACCAGTAGAATCACCACGTGGTGTTATAACCCGTTCCCGTGCGAAACACCTGCACTATATGAAACAATAGGGAACCTCCCCGTCCTGTTGGCCACGCCGAACTCTCAGACCTGTTGCCAGTTTATCTTCAACCAGTAAACTAGACGCTTGCCATCAATTGCGTGTGCTTAGTGTATGAATTGTGTTGTGTATGTGTTTGGTTTGTTTGACTTCTCAGTCTTAGCTCTGAGATCCATCATGTAGATATGTAAGGTTAGTAATAATTTGTAGTTTTACTTTGTTTACCCTTACATAGGCCTAGTTGCCTAGTTTTTATGTACCGTTAGTTTTAGTCACTTGAGAACGGGAATTGATTTGTATTCCCGAAACGTCGTGTTTGATTATTTAACACACAAATGATGGCAAATGTCCGAACAAGTAATTATAATAAAATTCAACATCCATCATTAACAAACAATAACTTCAAACAGAGAATACTCTCTCACACACACACACACACACACACACATACTGGTATTCACCCAATTGTGGAACTTGGTCGATTGTGGCATCATTGAAGTTACGTACACCACAGTATAGTCTGAAACCTAAGAATAATGATTCTTTAGACCGTTTTTTCAAACACTCTAAATTTTCGCCTAACACAGCCAAAAGAAAATTGTGACAACATGTGCCACAATTGGTGATATATGAAATAATTAGTGTATGATGCTACAAATGCTGTATTAAACCTCTAACGTGTGTTACGCCCGCAGGTACTTTTCTTGCGCTGTTGCCAACTTGTGCTGCCGACCTTTTTCATTCATGCATTGTCCTTGTTTCTATTTTTAGATTCTTTCACCACTTCTAGCCTGGCTCACTATTCACTTTGAAAGGAAGGCTAACGCACAATATATTACAGAGTATTGTATCGGACTACTTCCGTTTTCTAATGAACACAATATTACTCCAATTAAAATAAATTTTCTTTGTTTTACTATCGTATATGAAAGTACATTTTGTTTGTTACGTTACAGATTAATATTAATTAATTTATAGAAACAGTAGCTGTGATTATGGTTAGCTTTCGTGAATTTTCATCA